>KN883997.1:85332-95452 GCA_000934455.1 Apostichopus parvimensis
TCGAAAATCAAAATGTATGAATTTGCAGCGAAACAGATGAAAACCCCACTTTTGTGGGCATATTACTGAAATAATATAATAACAGTCAATTATTCTTGTTCTTTGCTAAACTGTAACTGAAAAGACCATCACTCTGATGGGCCGAGTATTACCAATATTTTGAGATATGCATCTTTAATTTCTTTTATGACACAATAAGCTCTCTCCTAGTTCCCTACACTAATGAAGACTTCCCTTCTTTTCCATCATTCCCCCCCCCCCCCCTCCCACCTTCTTGATTCAGAGATAACATTCTCGCGTCATTTATCTATTCCTAACACCGTTCAACCGAGGGACTTCTTCGATAATCAAGTTAGGAAGTAGCTAATGCGACCACTTATGACAGATGTGTCCTAACAAGAGGTAAAGAGAGAACCCATTTGCAACCATGACGCGTGAGTTATATGAGTAATTTATGCGAGGGTGTGGGCGATTGGGTATGTGTGTGTGTGGAAGAGGGGGGGGAGAGGGGTAGGGCGTAGGTTGCAACAGGTGTATTTTGTAAAGATTCGCCAATGTTTGGTGGTATATGTCCGACCGTAGAAATAAAAGCTGCAGTGGTTACTTGCCATATAAGGAAAATTTAAAGGGAACAAACACCCAAACTAACATGTTTAGCTTTAAAAATGACAGATATCCCCTGTGTAGGAACAACTCCTCCAAACACATAAACAAATATGGCTCCGTTTGGGAGTATCTTAGTTTAAGAAAGTCATTTCTGGGAGCTGTCAGTTGGTAAATCTGTGATGTCTTTGGTCCCACTAGGATTTGAAACCTTTTTACTTTCAGTCTTTCTCCCTCGTTTTGTTTTCTTCTTTTTCATATTTTCAATATAAAATGTTAGGAGTGTTGACAATTAAAAATTATGCCCAGCTTCAATATTTTTCATTGAGCATTTTCAAATAAAAGAAAAAACATTAGAAATCGAAGCACATGTGAGTCGATGAAGTAAGTCAAGTGAGTTGCTACAAAGCTTCCATGCAAGATTGGAGTGAATCATTTTACCAACTCGATTATCAGTGCGTACTCAAAATAGTCGGAAGGATGCACGTAACCCCATGTTACTTTAAACTGAGTGTTATCATGTTATACGTGAATACATCACGGCACGACGCAATGCGCTTTCCCCTGTATGTCAACGATGTATATAGGTTAGCATGTACGCTTTATATTGGCCTACGGTGTTCTGTTCATGGTGTCCATCACACACGTCATTCAATGAGCGATATTGTCAATATTGACAATTTAGAGAACTTTATTCTTAAACTTTTATCAAGCTGCGCGAGCGTGCATGCACTGCAGCATGGGGGACTGTTTGGAGCCTTTAATGGTATGGGTGGGGTGGGGATTGGGGGGGGGGTATGTTCGACTCTTCGGAAGACAGTAAGACGACGTAAAAATTCAAATGAAACGAATATATAGTGTTGTTCTAAACCCTTTTTTGTTTTATTTTTTTGCCTTTTATGTCTGGTATGAACTCTTCAACAATAAAATTAATAATAACTTTTGTACAAAAATGCACACAAAATCTTTTGAAGGATATTCAAACGCTTTCAGTAAATAAATTTTATCTGTCATATAAATAATAATAATAATGATAATAGTAAGAATATGTAATACGAAGTAAGGCACTGATTTATCCCAGAAATATTGATCCATATATTACGTCACTATTGCGTGAGCTGGGGTAGATATTTGTGTTCACTGGTGACTGTAGGTTATACTACAACGGCCTATGTATACAAGCTGTTCTTTACCATACATATACACACACACACAAGCCTATCTACTTTTCACAGACGTTTACGAGAACAGCAAAACATTTTAATATATACTTCTCGAGAATAAGAATAGTTCCGTTTTATTATAATAGGGTGTGTTAAACCAAGTTTTTAAGCAAAAAACAAAACAAAACATACAAACAAATAATAGCAGTCGCTTGGAATGAAGTTGGAATATGGAAAGAAATGGCTACAAGCAGCTATTAATGTACGCAATTATCATCAAAGACGATCTGTTCCTTCCATAGAAACACTGCACTGTATGCCAAATATGAAGTCGCAGACAAAAACAATTATGAATGTTCTCATTCTTATTAATTATTCATGAATGAGCAGCACCAGTTTTTAACATGTTTTAACAGTTTCAAAGCTAGTTCAAATGACGGAAAAGAGTGTGTGTGTATAGGGATGGAAGGGGGGGGGGGGGGAACCTGTTGACTGCAGCCGGACTTTTGCAAATCCAGGGTTTGGCCGTCTGTCGGCAGAAAGAAGTCACACAAACTGTTTTCCGGTTTATGGTAATATTCTTGCGGAAGCTTTGGAATCATGACTAGAACAGCGCAAAAATTTCTAACGATGACATTTTCAAGTTATCAAATTGCATAGTATTTTGATATTTTTTTTGTGTAATGGAAGGAAACTAGAGCATGTTATATCAATGATAAACCATTGAGAGGGAGCAATTTTTAGGAGGTTATAAGGCGTGCTTTCATTTAGAAGAGTATTACGTAACCACATGCACTTAGCTTAGGTCAATTGATCCTAACATAGTAACACAATGCCTATACGGTCTACAAGGAACATACACTGTACATTTCACCACACAAAATCAGCAAGTAAGGCTATAAAGAATGACGTGCCATTAAAATAAAAAAAAGGAGGCACTTTGCACATGTCGAAAAAAGTAATAATAATAATGATAATAATATTAATATAAAAACAACAGCTTTTCATTCTTTTTTTTTTTTACAAAATAGCTAAGTACTTTTTCATGGAATCATTTTTTTTTCAAAGGGGAAAAATGTGATAAAAAAGATATTATCAAACAGAAAATCATAATTTAAATGGAAAGTTTTTGTTGAGCTAAATTCTTAGAATATAGAAAAACATTTATAAATACAGACTACAACAATTAACAAAATAACACTGCACAAAATGTCTGCTTCACAGTTCTCAATAAATATGAATAACTTAAAGTACAAGGTTTTCATGTCAAATTCCTTCGAGAAAAAAAAAAAAAGAGAAAAAAAAAAAGAAACTTTCGAATTTGGTAAAAGAAACTACCAAGGAATCTCTGTTTTTGTCATGTTTTTTCTTCTTTTTTTTTTAATTATTTATTTGAAAATATTAGCATTGCAACAATTCAATCATGGAAAAAATGCGTTAAATGTACAACTTTTTAAGATATTTGTAATAATCGATAAACAATTCAAGTTTTTCGTTTTGCTTGTTTTCCTTTACTTCTTTGCTTCGACAATACTTGGCAGTTATTTGATATTAATTAAAAAATGCAATGACGTCACAAAGAAGAAGTTCAAACTAACCAACACTTCAAGAAAAAGGTTAAATGAAGTCATCGACAAACATAATAACAATAATGTTAAAGTAATAATAATAATATTAATATAGTAATAAATATTATAGTAAGCTTGATACGTTTATTGCATTCACAATTAAGTTTACAGTTTATGAGATGTTTCGAGATAATATGTGTGCTTGGGTGGTGTGCTCCAAGACGTGACACTTTCTATCCGAGTGTTCGATTTGTGGGGGGTGGGGGAGCTCACAGGTAAAAACCCGCATAATAAAGCGTTTTACCTCCAACCACATGTCTGTCCATTGGACACCTTTACACCAACTGTGGACACGTCAAACAACAAGAGAAACCCACCGAGTGTGCGCCATGATGAATTTCTCGCAACATGGTTTGGTTAAGAAAGTTTCTGTATACTGTTGTGTCTATACCTATTAATAGGTAGTATCTGCTGAAGTTTTAGTGTGGTGTTTTTTCAAATATAGCTAGATTCCGAGGTTTCTTACCGATCGTTTACCGATATTCTTCCATGGACATAACTCGAAAGATAGGGAGCCTCGAACTTCTTCCTGATGATCCCGTGGGCGATGAACGGTCGCAGTAGCTCTCTGGATCAGAGTCGGGGGGACTGGGGGGCCTGTAGACGGTAGGGCTAGGGGGTTTACTGTAGACGGTAGGGCTAGGGGGTTTACTGTCCCCGGTGTTCGAAAAGAAGACATTGTCTCTCAGCTGCATATCGTGGCTATAGTCTTGCCCAGATGGAAATGGCGACCCCGGGGCAGACGAGATAGGGCTATGAAGTGTTGGCGACATACCCCTTGGGGACATAATCAAATCAGATTGTTCCCCTGTGGCAAGTTCTCTAGCTTGTGCTTTCAGAGCTTCCAGGAAGTGATCCCCAGCTTCAGGTTGGCCGAAAGGTGAAAAGGGGCTGGGACTATCGCAGACGCTGGGAGGGGGTGTCAAATCACCGGTCGAACCCAAAGGCATACTCGGGAATGGCAATAATTGTGGCCTCTCGCCGGTTCTGTCACGCCTCTGTCTTGGAGATGTGCTATAGGTTTTACGCTCGACTGGGTTGTGAATGAAATGACACCTTGGCCCGTACGGACAGATTCCGATAGTGTGATAGGTACGGCAGAGTTCGGTCTTGTATTTAGGGTGCCTTTGAAGATTACGTATTTCATGTTCACCGTGAGCAAACTGGCATTTATCGCCGTACTTGCATTTACCGTTTTCCATAAAAGGGCGACAGAGTTCGGTTTTATAGCGGTTAGAATTCTGTGCGTTGCGTTGGTTCCGGTCACTGTCGCTGAAAGCACGGTCACGTGGCCTGTTCTCTTTACTGTTGTCGAATATATTACTGAATACGGAATCGGTCCCCATGGGCAGGCCGGACTTTGGGGTGACACTGCAACTCAGGGACCGCATAAATGCGATGCTACTATGTCCCCCTTGTATTTCCTCCATACTCATTGCAGCAGCATTCAGCAAATTCATTGGTGCAAAGTTGCCGGTAGTTGGGAAGGATTGTTCATGCATCTGTTTGGAAGAAGAAGAAGGTGAAGAAGCGAAAAGTTATAACAGGTGAAATTATACAAAATTATTATTATTACTATTATTATTGAATGATACACCACCTGGTGGGAATTCTCCACGTTAGAGAGTGTGCTACTAATGGGCAGATTGGGAGCGCTATTCAAGGATTCTTTAGACCATGGGGGGGGGGGGAGGCATTAACTGCTGCTGCTCTCCTCCGAGGGTTGTGGGTTCACGGAGTTTACTGGTAATAGAAACTTACTAAATACTTGCATCGAGAAATTGGGCAAATTACAACGCACTTCCTACTTGAAAATCTCGAAAATATACATTTACTTGGGATGGGGGGGGGGGGGAAATTAAGAAGCTGAGCAGGCAGCGAGGTCTCCAGAATAAGTAAACACTGAAGGCGGCTTTAGAAAGCTTATTATCTGTAACTCCTGTAGCCTTCATCACACAATGATACAATCCAATTACAGTTTAAACAAAAACCATTAGAAGACAGGAATTTTATTGATAACAATCAAGGCCATTGAAAAGGCTTAACTAGATGCATAAGTTGCAGTACGGCACGGCTCAGTGGGCAAGCTCTGGGTTAACTATGCACAGATAACTTTGTAAAACTTTGTAAACAAGGAAACAGACCCAGAAGCTACGTGCTCATCACGTACGCTGCTCCTAAGCACACACAATGTATACTACTAGTATTACTACTACTAACGATATATGTATATAGATTATAGCATGGCTGAGACGGAAGGCGGAAATTCATTGTAAGAGAGCATTTAGTGAGATCATAAACGAACCCAAGTACAGTGTGTGTGTACTAGCGATAAGTGAAGTCCCAACAACGAGATACTGTATGTTCGAACGTTGAAAAAGAATGTTCTTTGCCATAATCTCCTGTAAAGTTTTATCATAGTCTTATGCAAGTTCATGGCGCTTATTTGACTACTTATGACCCACCATTCCATTTTAAACTGTTTTGTATATGCTACATGAAAAGTATAACAAACCATGGCATGTGCCTGCTCCACCCCCTACCCCCTACCCTTCGGCACCCCCTTTTTATAAGGTAATGATTCAGATTGCGTGTAATGTGTAAAGTTGGGACGAAGATATTATCCGATCAGGTTATTCAAGGTTTAGTGGCTTGAATCCGTGCAAACTTTGAAAGTCAACTTCCTTATATCATGCAGTCCAGGAATTTGCAAATGTATTTGTTTGTTCTGTAAATACATCATGCTTTGATTATATCTGATGTTTGCAGAAAATAGTGCTTTTTTCTTGACAAGTGGTTCTTGGAAGTATTCACATAACGATTATTTTTAAAACACGTGATATCCCCCACCGCCTAGATACCGACATACTGGCTTAAACTGCTTTAAACTTGAGCGACTTTATTATTGCTGTATCACGTTTTTACCTTTGCTCTGGATACTAGCTAAGCACTGAATATGGATGAGGCACTTGAAGCATGAAACAATAACATAGGAAGAATGAAAGTGAAAGCTAGTCACCGTCCAACCACACAGCCTGCTTCCTTATAATATTATCAAACATGGCGTAGTTGTGTAGTTGCTATTCTAAACAAAGTTTGAACGCGGCTGAGAGGCGTTTCCAAGGTTTAGTTTAATAACGTGAAAAATGGACTTAGAATTTTACTAGTATTTCGTTCAGATGATAAAGATGTCTATTATACATAGAAACTTAATAGCCCGACAATGGAAAACATGATATGTGACTGGTACACTGGTCCCAGGTAGGCCGAAGGTAACGTTTTTCTCGTAGATACAGGAAAACGATTTAGTTTTGAGTTTTTTTTTGTTGTAGATCGCATTGACTTAACTGTCTGTCATCCTAGCTATTTACATCCCACTCCTACCCCTCCCGCTCCTGTGCCCCCCCCCCACCCCCGTCTCTTCAAGTTCAAGTTTCTAAATTACCACCAACTCATCTGTCTAACATTCGCGGTTACCTAACAGTACTACCCTTTAAGGTATTTTTCTTATATAAGTTTAAAATCGCCACAGCGTTGCAAACAGAGATATAAGGCAAAATGCGTATAACAACGATTCAATTAATAAATCAATGCCTACAGCCTAGTATTTTTAGAAGTTTGACTCCTCTAGATCTAAACCTAAACGCATCCTGTTAAGTGTTTACATCTTTGGAATCTCTGTTCAATTCAAGGATGACTTGCGAACATTCCCCAAGTCTTGGTAAGGATTGTGTTATCTCTTATAGAAAATGTATGGAGCACATTGAAAGCTAGTGTCTTGTTGTTGCCTCGTTATTTGACGTGGTATAATTACCACCTGTTGCGTCTAGGCGGTCCTGCTTAGATCACCGTTAATAAAGTAACGTTCATGTACATCCCCTGTGGCGACTTGTTTTTTGTTGTTTTTTTTACTCGGTTTTAACTTAGTTCGATATAACGCAGCAGACCACAACAACATGCCAACAGAATGGTTGTTGGTCAAGTAAAGAGGCGGAGGGCCCCAAACATCACCAAAACATTAAATGTTCACATAGCTACCTTTGGTTTTTAAATACGAGACTTACTCGAGAATAGAAGAATACATAGCGTGGACTATCAAAGTAGGCTAAACTCAACTTCAAAACGTCTACAAGTGTTATCGAAGTCGACGATGTACAGTCAACAACCAAAGAAGTGTACACTTGCGGGGAACCTCTAGGTCCCACTAGAGCCCCCCCCCCGGGGCCCAGCCCCCCCCCCCCCACGGAGCCCAGTATTTATTTACTGACTAATGTACAAAAGAATAAATAATATAAACATGACAAACCTGACCACTTGTTAAGGTATTTAGTTAGGCTTAACATAAGTTATTGGGGAAATCATTCTCCTACCAACCTCCCTGCCCACCCCCCCCCCCCCCCAGAAAAACAGACAAACATAACTAGGCCTAATGGAGTATAACAAGTTGAGAATTTTTACATAATCGACAAATGTTAGATAAATTCAGATACACAAAGTTGGTTACACAATAAACTTAAAAACATAACAAAACTTGGAACATAACAGATGAGAATAATGTGTCTTGGAGTAACACGAGAGGTATAATAAATGGAACTTCGAACTTACCATGGAACCACCACAGTTGCCGAGTTGTTGCTAGTACCATCAGAGTAGGGTGAGACCACAGCTGAAGACATAACTGGTAAATTCCGTGTAGAAGTCAACTGTTTAAAAATAATAATCAAAGGAAAAATTGGGCTGGCAGTTTAGAAAGATCCGTATCGCTCAAGCCCACAGTATTCTCCTTTGCAATAACGAACTAAGTCTTGTCACTACTATTTATATATGCATGAAATGAAGGGGTTGTATAGCACGCACGTACACTCGCTATGAACGTCTAAAGTCGTGCTAGCTACTCACTCTAGATTGAGTAAAGTGGGCGTGGTTTAATGGACTGACGTCTGCGTCGACCTAACTGTACAGTCATGTAAGCTCCGCCTCAGTTTACTCGGAAACTTGAACGGTAACGGTGTCCGTGGCTACTGTGTTCCTAGTGCGCGAGGGAATTGTACACATTGGAAAGAACGAGATAAATAATTGGGCAGTTTTACCTATTTTTCCTTAGGAACATTTTCTGTCTCTTAATTTTTTTTGGGATCAGAAAACCTGTAGCAGTCATGTTCAAAATTCGGTTAACGTTTGCTGATCATTGGAAGTTAATTCGTCGCACATAGTTGGCTGATTATGACGTTTAGTTCACCTGACTATGTGATTGGTTGACCTGATTGGAAGGGTTGAACGGTTGCTGGTTTCTATTTTCCAGCTAAGTTTGTCGATGACGGTTTAGAATGAAACCATTCTAGTCTGAAGTGATCACTGACTTACTGGTTTTAACAGTAGTAGAATATCTTGAGGCACGCACTGCTTTGCTCTCCCAACGAAAGTTTTAAGTTGGGACACCGGCTCTGTGCGAACCTGGAATTGGGGGGGGGGGGTTGAGACTGGCAATTGTCTTAACGAACTGTTACCAAACTCAGACGTTTTCTGACCCCCCCTCTCATCTTTATAATATATTTTTTAAATGGTCAGTCTGATTCGCCCCCCCCACCCCTTCTCTCTCCCCCATGTCACATATTTAAGCAACATGGAAAATCACGAAGCTCCTTCTGCCTTAGAAATGGTAAAGCTCCATAACATTGCATTCACTTTGGTTTGCCCTACACCGTACATATAGTCTGATTCAGTTGGTTCCAGAGTTATAAAATAACAAACACACCACACGCACACATTTACATATAAGATCTTATATGTGGAGGATATTTGAATGATACATTTTAATCTTCATATACCGACAATTGCTGGACTTTTCCAGGAATATTACGAAAAGCGTATGTATGCTAGATTTCTGTTGACTATTTCTACAGCACAACCACTTCTATCACAACAAACACATACGACCATTAGAGTTGGGTAAAGCGAGGTTGGTTGAACGATAGTGGGCGGTCTTCATTTATTAAGTACGTTCTTGGCTATATAGTAACAGTGCAGTTGTTAGTCACGTTGAATATTGTGTATAGTGTCCGCACTTACAAAGAAACAAATCGGGCACAGGCTTTATGTGTGTGGCTAAGGAAACTGTAGCTTCATTTTCCGTCAGTATTCAGTTCTACCGCATGTCTCTGATCAGGGGGTAGAAGCCGGGGGGGGGGGGGCACGTGCCCCCACATTTTGGAAGCTTCCTACCCCTTGTCTCTGATATATTAACTACTCAACAACGAAGAAGGGTACGACAACAATTTTCACTCAGTCCCACACAGTTTTCTAAATGAAGAAATATAGAAGTGAGGGCGGCAGATATATTTGATTTCCTGGAAATTGCTATGGCCAAACTTCTTAAAATTTGATTGTTACATACTGTACGCATTTCTTTGACGTCTTTCCAAGTTAAATTCTATCAATTGTTGCATAACCATGAAGAAACATCGAAAGTTATGACAGTACAATCTGCAGAGACCATTTACATACGTTTTTCACGTAACCCATCACTAGTAGAGACACTGAGTAAATGGTCCAGAGTGTGCTTGCCCCACACAATACAAATGAGCCGTGCCATTTATGGTATACCTGTAAGTTCCATCAAAGAGACTACTGTGGCACAAAAATTGCTATAGATATGCTTAAATTGCGATAACGATTCCAAGCTTACAAACGATAGTTCAAACGTTTCACCACATGGTACATATATAT
>KN883999.1:10066-40581 GCA_000934455.1 Apostichopus parvimensis
TCTATTGATTAGTGCTATCACAGATCAAAGAAAACAACTCTTTTCTTAAATGTTTATTTTGTGAAATATTTATAATGTGAAGCCTTATTGTACTTCCGCAGAGCACACTACCAGCAGCGTTTGCACAAACCGACAGTAAGCTTCCCTCCGTCATTCCGCCATTCCTGCCTCCTACAGCCTTTGAATTTCAAACCTCAGATAGGAATCAACATCACAGTCAGCCTTCCATCAAAACAATGAGAGGCTTCTCAATTAAGGTAAAACTTTGGGAATCACTAAAAGAAAGAAAATCAATCTAATGAGAATAATTTTTTTTTATTTTATTTTTTTTATTATTGTCATCTTTAATGAGGGTAGTCCTGCTCAGTGCAGAAGGAATAATGCAACTCCATCTAAAAAATTATTTTCAAGGAGGGTAGGATGTTGCCAAAAAGCGATAAACAAAACCATGCAAATGTATAACAATAGATGTATTATGTGTAGCCCCAAACTTTGAGTGGTGTTATCATTTGGTTGTTTGATATCATATTCCATGTGCAAGCTCTCCAAATTGCTCGAAATTTAACAAAAAAATGGTCTTCATAAAATGGAGAGATGGGTTTCAATTATCGTCCTGTTACATGTTAAAATATTCGTTTTATATCAGAAAAAAACATGCAAATAAATTACGTACCCAGGTAAATAAATACATAGTAAATAAATATATAAATGCACCAGATAATGAATGCAAGTCATTATTGACAGCAAGACCAGGACCATATACCACCTCATACTGATAATCTTTTCATGCTTTGATAACACAGAAAACAAATGGCAAACCCAACAAGCTCTTATTTACAAGACGTTCCATGTCAGGAACGAGTCCCTCAAGTTCACTCCACAATGGACTAACTATCAGTCCCAACTCATCAGGGAATTCAAGCACCTTCTTTTATGGAAAGATTACCTCCGGTCGACTTAGCTCCTTGCCAGTCCTCTCAAAGAAGGATGAAGTGAGAAGATTTAGTCACAACCAAACAGATAGGAAAGGAGGTATTGAGGAACGAGGCTCCGATGAGCTGGCAAGGTAAGTGGATGCTAATTTATTACCCTTTCAATATATTTTTTTTATTTAGGTTCAATTCACTTGATTTCAGCAGTGACTTGAGTGAATTTAATCATTCATTTGCACTCCGTACATTCAAACAGCCAGTTGGGACAATTCTTTCTATTAAGCACTTTATATTTAACTGCCACTTCAATTTTGGTTGGTGACCATAATTTCCAAGGGTATGCTATCACATTTGTGTGATAGGTCATTGAAGGTGTTTTACAAAAGTGGAAGCTCATGACATTGTAGTATGGTTTAATACACATAATCTCTGAACATCTGGACAGACAATATTGCGATAGAGTCTCAGTGACTCTTGCATACATTACCCTGGGAAGACATTCTATACGTGATTCTATCTCTCATATTGAACCATAGATACCAGCATATAAGATCAAGACAAACAGCTAGTTCCACATCCTCTACCCTCTCTGGGTCAGTGCAGCCAAAGAAGAAAAACTCCAGAGGAACAGGAAGTACAACTTCAACTCTGACACCTCCACCATCCCCCACAATGCAATTCTTCATACCATCCAATCGTACAGAGGTCTCTGTTGAACACAAGGCCATGCCAGGTAGCTCCAGTAGTGGTGTCAGTGAGGAGGGTAAGTATGCATCTTCTATGATTTTAGACATTTTGGATGGACAACCAGCAAAGAAAACCAGGGAATAATAATAAGTAATATTTATATAGCGCATAATCAGCGCCAATCATCTGCCTAGGCACCTGGTCAGCATTTTGTGCACATAAAATCCCCTGCTGCTGTGGAAAACACACACGATGCATATTCAACTTATGAAGTATAGACATGATACAAAATTTTTCCAATAACTTAATTTCTTAAAGCTGCCAGTGATTGGGTAATTGGTAGTTTCTAATATTAATATGCATGCATGCAACCAATACTATCAGCTGATACTGATTAACATCCTAGCATTTATCTGATCACATACATTACTTGGCTAGGCTAACTCTGCTGCCAGCCCTAGTAGTCTTCTTATGAATGTATGGAAGTCCCCTGCTGTACCTACGGATAAAAATATTATAATAATAGCACGAAATTACAACAAATTACAAGAAGTTTGTTTCAAGTTGTAACCAAGATATAAGACAGTTTCAGATGTTTAAGATCCATGAGTTAGTGGCATAACTTCCATTGTTAACATAAAAAAACCAAATCCACAGTTCACAATTATTTGCCATGTTGGTGACAACATTTTCACAAAGGAAGCATATCACTGCTGAAGTGGTTACTCTTCACAGTGACATGCACTAACAACAGTGGGATAGCATTCAATATATTAACATGAACAATTGTAGAGAAAAAGTTTCCGATCAGAGTAGCAATACTACTATTACTACATTAATATGTGTGATGTACGTTATATCTAAGACATGGACTGATAATAGAGTATGTGGGGTGTGTTTGCTCCTTTAATATGTGTGATGTACGTTATTCCTAAGACATGGACTGATAATGGGGTATGTGGGCTCCTTTAATGTGTGATGGGGTTATGGTCACCGGCTGCTTAGTGGTCAGTGTTCCTTTCTTGTAACCATATCAATTGACCTGATATTGCTTCCTGCTATCAGATGATATATTCACTGTTATATTTCTTTATTTTGTGTTTTCAGATGAATTGACCCATCTTTTGAAGAAACTGTCTCTGGAGAGGTACGCTCCAATGTTTGAAGATCAGGAAGTTGACATGGACGCCTTTTTGGCTCTCAATGAGTCCGATTTGCTGGAAATGGGAATTGATGTCTCTGGACATAGAAGGCAATTAATGAATGTTATTTTAAAACAAAACTAAGGAACACCATTTTGTAACAAGATGGAAGCATTCCTGATTGGAAAACACCATAGATCTGAATTCAGCTGGTGAATAAACGTCACCAAAGATCTGAGTTCATGCAACCGCTGAATAAACGACATCAAAGAACTGAGTTCATTCAGCCGGTGAATAAACATCGTCAAAGAACTGAGTTCATGCAGTTGGTGAATAAACGACATCAAAGAACTGAGTTCATTCAGCCTGTGAATAAACATCATCAAAGAACTGATTTCATGCAGCCGGTGAATAAACGACATCAAAGAACTGAGTTCATACAGCCGCTGAATAAACGACATCAAAGAACTGAGTTCATTCAGCCTGTGAATAAACGACATCAAAGAACTGAGTTCATGTAGCCTGTGAATAAACGACATCAAAGAACTGAGTTCATGCAACCGCTGATTAAACATCGTCAAAGAACTGAGTTCATGCAACCGCTGATTAAACATCGTCAAAGAACTGAGTTCATGCAGCCGGTGAATAAACGACATCAAAGAACTGAGTTCATGCAACCGCTGAATAAACGTCACACTGAGTTCATGCAACGGCTGAGTAAACGACATCAAAGAACTGATTTCATGCAGCCGGTGAATAAACGTCATCAAAGAACTGAGTTCATGCAGCCGGTGAATAAACATCGTCAAAGAACTGAGTTCATGCAGCCGGTGAATAAACGTCAATAAAGAACTGAGTTCATTCAGCCGGTGAATAAACTTCACCAAAGATCTGAATGCAGTCGTTGGATAAATGTTGTCAAAGAACTGAGTTCATGCAGCCGGTTAATAAACGTCATCAAAGAGTTCATGCAGCCGCTGGATAAATGTCATCAAAGACCCGAGTTCATGCAGACTGTGAATAAACGTCACCAAAGATCTGAGTGCAGCCAGTGGATAAACGTGGTCAAAGAACTGAGTTCATGTAGCCGATGAATCAGTTCATCTGAATTCAGTTAGTAAAGGTCATCTAAGAATTGAATGTAGGCTACGGGAAGGACATCTTCTAGAACTGACGCACCCTGCATCACTAACTTCAGGATCTGGATTGCATACAAAGTCTCTTAATTTCAGGAAGACAATTTATGTCGATTGCAATGATTCATTACTGCATCTCAACTCAAGGATTTTGCCCCAATTTGTAGTAATGGGGTGAAATCTTAAAGTACATATTTGTGTAAATTTGTTGTTGCCTAATCGAGTAAGAATAGAATGTTACCGAACCAGTTATGATTATCATTGAAAACTGTTAGAATGTGTTTGTGCAGCAGGGAGCCCTGATGTAAATGTTGTTGTCTAGAGATGTAGATCAATGTTGTAACAGGTGATGTAATTCAGGGACTTGAAAGGTTTGTAGAAGTAGTAAGAGTATTAAGTAGTAAAGAGAAGTTGCCTTGTGGCCAATAACACAGTAGAAATGGTAATCATATATTTCAGGTCAGATTATCCCTCAAATCTTTTAGGGTATGGTGTTAATCTCTAATGAAAACTCTTAATGGAGATTATATGATCATGAACTTCCAGCAAACTAGATTAATCTAACAACTACTTTAAGGAGGAGGGGTAGGTCTAGCATTTGGGAGGCACCTCCAAGTGAACAATGATGCAAATTGTGTTCAGTATCTTGTATTCTTGTAACTACCTTCAACCATAAACTACCTTCACCCATAAACTGCCAATTTGTAACAAAATAACCACTCACAATAAGTGTTTAAGAGCTTATGCTTGTAAGTCTAGAGCAAAGCCCTGATTTAAAGTGGATTAGATCAGTTCTTTGAAAAGTTCATGACAGAAAACAACTTTTCAGAGAAATTATGCAAAGTCTTGGATAGATGTTTTATAAATTTATTTGCTGCTTTTCACCATTCCTCTATAGGTTCCACTATAGGTTCCACTTGCCTCTATAGGTTCTAACTTAATTTAACTCTGTAGGTCGCAACTGCATGATTTTGAAATGCATAAAATTATTCTTGTATTGCACAGCTGTGGTGTGAATATGTGAAATTAACAATCTTATACAAGGGTATTATTGCAAGGCGACAGATTGGTTGCATGTGGTGTTTGGGACCTTCGTGTTCATCCACCGTGCAGCAATCTCCGATCAATGGACAATTATTGAGGACTATCATTTCATTCGCAATACTAATGAGGCTGTTTTAGAATATTTTAAATATTTTATACTAATAAGTTCTGTCCTATCCATTTAACTATTTATTGTATTTTCCTTATTTCTTTATGTCGTGAGAGTTTAGCCTTTTTTCTGTTTATATTATAATAGTCTAAGTCGGGATCACGCTGTTCAGACTATATATATATATAGAAGGTCAACTTTCAAGATTAATCATTCTTCATTCATGTCACTTTGAGCATACCTTTCATCCATGTTGATGGCCTACATTGTTCTTTCATTATTAAAATTAATGTAAGGTGACCACATAGTTTCCAAAATATCTGGAAATTGACCTCCGCATCCCTCCACCATGTTGACATCAAGGGTCATTCCTAATTACACTGTACCTTAAAAGCAAGGGATATAATTTCAGTGTTTCTCATTGGTTTGGTAGTTCTATATGTTTCAAGGATAATCATGGTCAAATGCCAAACTTTACAAGTATTTTGTCCAAAAAAACTTGCCTTTTGATCACTCCGTGCAAAAATATGTTTTTCACGTTAATATGAGGCTATGAAATTATAAAAGGATTGTCATTATATATATATATATATATATAGCGCCATATATATATATATATATGTATAGCGCCATAACTTAAAAGATATTCTATGGCGCTTTACAAGGTAAGACATTATGAAACTTGTAGTTTGTAGTTAACTTGTAGTTAACTGGAGGCCAAACAGTTAAATTGAGTAACTTAGAGAATTCGTGACAAATTTGCTGATATTTCTAGGACATTACATAAACTTAGGTCACATTTCCAGGAAACTTAATCTGTGACAGAAATATGACATCTGGTTACCTTACTCTAATGTCCGATGGGAGGTACATAGGGAGGAAGAAGGCATTACTACAAGAAGGCAAATTTATCATCGCATAGGTTTGTTGACTTGTCATTCTACACCCAGCCTTCATCATGAGAAATGGTGTTAGGTAAACATCATGAGAAATGATGTTAGGTAAACAGCATGAGAAATGATGTTAGGTTAACATTAGAAATGATGTTAGGTAAACATTCTTAGAAATGATGTAAGGTAAACATCATGAGAACTGATGTAAGGCAAACAACATTTGAAATGATGTTAGGTAAACATTGTTAGAAATGATGTTAGGTAAACATTATTAGACATGCTGTAAGGTAAACAACATTAGAAATGATGTGAGGTAAACATCATTAGAAATGATGTGAGGTAAACATCATTAGAAATGATGTAAGGTAAACATCATGAGAACTGATGTTAGGCAAACAACATTAGAATGATGTTAGGTCAACATCATTATTTCTCATCACACTTATTAGAGATAACCATATTCATCCATGCAGGTAAATGCAATATTTAGAGCCCTTTAGTGTTTTTGGAGTCATGTTGCTCTACAGAAATCATTTTTCAGCTAGTATGTAACTCATGTCTTTTTCCGTCCACGATTTTCTTCCGTCCATGCTTGTCCATGTCTTTGAAAGGTTATTTTAGAATGTTACGAAATAAATTGATATAATTAATATTAATTGGTGGTGCCATGCTCCTTGTATTTTGTTTGTTCATACTTCCTCTTCTTAAAAGGATTGTCGGGTAGCCCTAAGAAGTTTAACCTTGAAAACAATATATAATTTTCCAAACATGTTGTCAAAATATGAGAACCCTAATATGTTGCGTTTGACAGAGAAACGATTTGACAGAGAAATGATGGACACTTCCAATATGATTTGAACAGCAACGAATGTGACGTCATCTTCGAAAATGCAGATTGCGACATAACCCACGCTCCGTACAGTACCTACAGTAATCACAACAAAAACCCTGTTTGTATACAGATTATTTTCTTCCTTAATTTTCGGTGAAATTTCTTATAAATTAGATATGTTTTAAAAACTCCTTAAGCCGCCATATATATAGTAGATCGGTGGTTTCGTGGTCTTTGTGTAACACAAGATAAGTTTGAACAGCAGACTCTTCGTTGTTTATACATCGCGCTGTTTGAATGTAGGCTACTCTAACGTTTACAATAGGACAGTTCTGAGAAGCCTAAGCTTCTCGGTACTACATTCTGCTCTGACATCGATTCCGCCAAGTTTCATCTTTTGGTGTTCCAAATACTTTTCAAGTTTCTTTTACTGTAAAGTTGATCCATGAATTTTATTTCAGCAATTTTGAAGAACATATAAATATAGATGTATATGTAACTTGCTCATTTAATCACTATAATTAAAACATAACTATTACGAAAAAATATGAAAACATATTGTTGTCAGAATCGTTCCTGTACAAATGTCATGTTTTGTAGGTAAGAAGTGCTTCAGTGCTATGCAAAATCTGTAAACAGTACAAACTATGCACATTATGAAAAATATAAAAGCATCCTCTGTAGAAATGCTGGAGAACCCCCCCCCCCCCGCTACCCACCATGCTACAATTATAATTAACTAACATTTATTGCATACTTAAGAAAAAAGGTGGCATGCTGGACGTTTCTTAGCAAAACATACATTATTTGCCATGGTATGTAGTATACAATGCAATAATTGTAAGACACTATGGCAAAAGTAGAAACATTGTGATGTACAGTTCTGACAATAGGCACTGATGGTCTTCTGAGATAATCCAACTTTGTTGATTAATGTAACCAATCCACCATCCACAATATCTGTTGGACAAGATCACTAGAAGCCAGTTGCGAAAGCATGTACCTGGTAAACCACTAACTTCAGCTGTTACCACGGTAGCACTGTACTGTAAGCGATGAAAGACTACTGGATGGCTTGGCTTTATGTACATATCCATAGCAGTGTCTGGTATCCCACTACTCCAGCTGAATACATAGAAGCGATGGACTAAAGGATAACAGACTACCTGATAATAATGGCTTGGTTCTGTGTGTACATATCCATAGCTGTGACCGGTAACCCACTACTCCAGCTGTAACTGATAGCTATGACTGGCAAGTCAATACTCCAGCTGTAACTGTGATAGCTGTGACTTGCAAGTCACTACTCCAGCTATAATTGCAATAGCTGTGACTGGTAACCCACTACAGCTGTAACTGTGATGTGACTGGCAACCCACTACGCCAACTGTAACTGTGATAGCTGTGATCAGTAAACCACTACTCCAGCTGTAACTGTGATAGCTGTGACCGGTAAACCACTACTCCAGCTGTATCTGTGATAGCTGTGACTGGAAACCCACTACTCCAGCTGTATCTGTGATAGCTGTGACTGGTAACCCATTACCCCAGCTGTAACCACAATAGCTGTGACTGGCAACCCACTACTCCAGCTGTAACTGTGATAGCTGTGACTGGCAAGTCGTCACTACTCCAGCTGTAACTATGATATGGTAAGTCACTAATTTAGCTGTAACTGGTAGAGAACCAAGAGTTGATAGCTTCCATTCTTATGGACAAAGACAAACTGGTAATCAAATCTCTGCCCTCATCTTCATCCTGTATTGGAGGCAAGAAATCATATTTAGGCCAAAATAAACTAACACTAAAGAGATGGTTACAATGAAGTAAGATATAATGAAGAAAAGGGCCAGAAATTATAAAAGTGAATCAAGTGACAAAATAAGCTAACCGGCAATAACAAACAATCAGTTAATGTACCACCTCCCCCCCCCCCCCCCAACAAAAAGGATCAAACAGAAAAGAAAAACATTTGTTGGTTACCATTTGCCTACATTTGCATATTTTCGTAGTGTGGGGTAAGCCATACATGTTAATATACATGTGCACACCAAAATGAAGAGGATTATCTATTGACTAATGTTGCAACATATAAAGGAAGGTATCAGGAATCAGTTATCATGTTGACAAAGCATCAAACAGTTAAATTCACTGGGTAAGAATTTTACAGTATAGAATTATTTTTACTGCAATTCCTAAGATTTGTTACTAAAGACCGAGAGCCAACAACCGAAGTATAATACTCCCAACACAATGCTAATAAAAACTTCCAAGTGTTTTAACAATGTTCATTATAATGAATCAGGAGAAACATACAGTTTAACAGTTCAACTTGACACATGTTGATAATTCTTTACCACACTTTCCAAATGTAATGTATATATACAGTATCAAACCATCCATATGTGTAAATGTTTATTACCATATTACGGATAACATAAGAACAGTATACTGTAAGTAATTCATGACAGCTTTTATCATTGTTTGATCTTTAGTTTTGATTGACTGTTGGATACATTACAGGCATGGATGTGATAAGTCCCCAAACCCTACCCCACAATGCCAAATGTTAGACCCACTGCTGTGTTTGTATTATGTGGACTAAACAATTCAAATGTAATACTCCCAACACAACACTGTAACCAAAATCATACATGCAAAACAAGTGAACTTAACTTCAACAATTGTTCAGTCTATAATGAATGGAAACTAAATTGACCTCTACTTCCAACCACGGCAGAACCATTTATCTTCTTTACACTATCTTCTTTAAAATGGAAAATTTATCATTTTCAATTTTTTTCACCAATATTTTCAAAGTATGATGTGGGTATGTGAATATTATTTTTTTTAACTTTATGTGTCCAATCTACAAATAAGTTACATTTCCTGAAACTAGACAAAATGACCTATACAATGATACCCTGTTTGCATACTTTAGATCACATTAAAATTTCCATGACTCTGTTTACCTATTTACTTAAATTGCCCATTAGTAACAAGTGTCATTGGTCCTTATTTGATTTGTACAATTGTAGCACATAAGGACTTGTAAACTGTTAAGTCATTACGTGACAACGATTTTGTATTAACACAATGACTTAGGAACAGAAATTTTGTCTGTTTTGGCATTCCATATTGAATCTCCTTAAAGACTTACTCTGACAACCTGGCAGTTAATCCGGCCGATCTCATCTGAATATTCTATATTAAACTGGTCACCATGATACAGCATAGACACTAAACAGGGAGGAAACATAACATACTGTGAGAGTTATAAATCACACAGATTCAACTTTCTTGGTCAAGCTGCTTGCTAATGGAATGCTATGGTTTGTTAACAAACCATAGCATTCCATTACACATGGCTGTCAACCTAAGTTACCACCAAACACCTAAATTGATTACTGGGTTCTGTTACTTTACCATTAGAAATCCACCAAGGCCTTAAAGTGGTGGTTTCCTATAAACCAACATAAGTTTCTTCTAGAGATTTATCCTACTCATACATTTGAATTCTACAATGGCTTCAATTGATGTTGACTGGGTTCTTTCACTCAGTCGATGGACCAACGAACAATATGAATTTCAAGCAACATTATGTTTGAACTATAACAAAGTTTGCAAGGCTTTGAGTCTTTGTTAATTCACCTAAAGAATGATATAATTCATATCCCCAATTCCACCAACAACTAGAGCTGAATCTTTAGAGCAAGTATGGAGTTCAACCAAGTTTCACTATTGACACCATCTTGCTTAAGAGTGTTGACCAGTACGTTGACAAAAAGACAGACTGGACACAACCTTGGTCAAGGGGTTATGTGGACACATACTCTTGTAAGACCCTCAAGTCACTTAAAGTCAACAAATGTTGTATCTAATGTTACATTGACAAGGAATCACTACATCATTTGGCTTTCTGGTAACTAAGGAATGTATCTAGCAATAGCAGTGTACATGATGTTGTCATGAAAACTGAGAAAAAAAGTTCTCATATTCATGTGTTCAAATAATTTATCCATATAAACAAAGATTTAAGACTTTGACCTCTGATGAGATTTATGTACTAAATGAGAGGATTTTCATCCAAAATTCAATCTTTGAAATATCATTTTACAATGCTTTCACAACTTAACCTCTGCTGACCCTACATTACTATAACCTCCACCAAAACAATAGGCTTCTTGAACTCAACATCGGGCATCCACATACTTAAAATGAGATTCATTCAAGATTCCCTTCTTGAGATATCATGTTTACAAGGTTTTCAGATTTTGACCTTTGCTAACCTAAATTGACCTTTGACCTCCAACAAAACCAATAGGTTTTATCTTCTCTATATGGAGCACCGTATACAAAATGAGAAATTCATCATGTTTACAAGGTTTTCAGTTTTGCCTCTGATCCTACATGACCTTTGACCTCCACTACAAAAATATGCTTCTTGACCTCAACAAGGGGCATCCACAAAGTTTGAAATCATTAGAACCTTCCCTTTTTTGCATAAACAGGGTGTCACGTACACACACATGTAAGCCATCATGATTGCAAATGCTGTGATTTACATTGAATGCAAACAGTGACATTTTTAGAAGAATCCATATTTTGATATTTTTTCACATTCCAGTTTACAAGATTCATTCACAACCTGTGTTCCAAACTGCCAATATATAAAGATTTACCAAGCAAAACCAGTAAAATCACCTCCAATGATCAGGGACAAAGACTTAACCCAGCAGCATGCATCTTTGATTAGCAGACTATGGGAATCCTCAACCAACAGTGATGCATTATCTCTCAGATGTATAATTTCAAATTCATTTCATTTCGTTATTACTAACATGCAATGTTAATCCTTCACTGAAGGCTAAAATGAAGTCAGTATTAATCTTTGATATGAACTCACCTTGACTGGAGTCTTCTTTCTTAACTTGTACTGGATGACTAAACCAAATGATAAGAGGAAAGAAATGTATTCAATTCTTGGTTTGATATTGACACCGATAACTTAAAGCAGCTCCCTGACTTTGCTTATATTAGTTTTAATAACCTATCAAGTACTTACTTTCCAACTATAACTCCCTCCCCTCCAAGGATTTATTACTGAATCAAATATAATTAGCAATTACTTAATGAATCCAGTTACTCAAGTCACTTTTCTATGTTGGTATTTAATTACATCAACAGTAATATTTTATCATTTGAAAGTAGCAATGATAATGACCATCATTGCCGGATTATCAGACGGCTTCAAATGATTTATGAATATTAGCTCTGCTTGAAAAAAGGAATACTGTTTGAAAAGCCAACTTGTCAATGCACACCTTCGATTCTTCTTTTTTTTTTTGTGCCTAAAGTTGTCAGTAGTTATTACAATGTTGCGGTCAAGTGGTTAGGCAGTGGACTTTTGATCTAAGGTTCGCAGGTTCGAGTTCTGGCCAGATCATTACGTTGTGTCCTTGGGCAAGGCACTTTATCTCCATTGCCTCTCTTCACCCAGGTGTTTAAATGGGGACCTGTGAGTTAAACTGTCCATTGGGCGCTGTTTAGCTGCTGCCATGTGGACCGAGGAATTTGTCTCTATGTTTGACAGGTTATCGCTGACCAGGGTAATATTGTTATGCGCCTTGAGCACCATTAATGGTCGATATGTCTGTACTTTATCAATCCTAAATATATTTATTATAATATTAATAAATAATCCATTGTCCAGGCATCAAGTATCGAATTCATTGGTACAATATATGCCACGCACGTACAGCACACATGTCTTCGAATGAATACATTGCTGGGTAAGTATTGTGTACATACATTGCTCTGGAGACTTTCCAGATTGTCAGCCACATGGACATTACCTTTATACGGCATTAACTTGTTTGTAAAGAAGATACTAGTTGCACTATACACCACTCTGAACATGTAGTAGGCTTACCTTACACACCAGAATGGCTCCATAAATTCATCAAAGAGTGTCATATCTAGTATACAAATGTTCTGAAATATACAAGAGAATAAATCAAAGTTATGCATCCATAGTCAGGAAAGACATGATCAGGATGAAATCTCTTCGTGGTATTGAGAGAAATCATTTAGCAAACTGACTAACCTGGTATAGGAGTATTAAAGAATGTTATTTGATACTAATATATCACAGCAGTTCAGTTCATAACTAGTCAGACTCCTAACGCCTAATGCTCCTCATAATATAAAAATTGTCTGGGACATGAAATTCTATTAATTGAATGTTTTCATTCATTAACATCCAGTTGCAATCTATCATGGCTGGCTGCTAAACTAAACTGCAGTTTAAGTGTGTGTAGTATTCAGAGGCTTTGCACAACCAAAATTATTAATTAGTACAAAGCAAGTAAACAAAAGCACATTTATGAACTTGGGCAATTTAAATTATATGGAAAAAGTACTTTCTTGCAACAATTTAATGTGACCCATGATCCTCCACTTATTTATGTTAAGAATGCATAAAAAGCTAGTTTGGTCTTTGGACATCTGCAAGCTCCTAAAATTGTAAAGGAAATTCTTGTCTTGAAAAATTCCTTGACTGTACCTAACATATAGTAATTTCCAAAACTTAGAAGACATCTGAGGCTTGAATAAGCCAAGTACAGTTCAATCATGTTCTTACTTACGGGAAAAACACCTTTAAAGACATCAGTCTTCCAAGGCAAACATAGCTTCTTGTTCAAGTGAGAGTGTTCTTGTTCTTTCTCAATCTTGATCAAGTTGAGTCGTACCACACCGTCTTCTGTTAATAAATTTATAGAAAATGTTATTTGAAACTGCAACCGTTGATTTTTGCCCTACAGTCGATGACAATAGGTGACCAAGAAATGAATTAGGCAAACAAAAGCCTTGAAATGGTTGAATGGACAAAGCATTGTTCAATAGTGTAGCCCTGTTGAGATAGGCTCACCACAAAACCTCAATGAAGATGTGTGAGAGCCCCACTGCAAAGCACCGCTAAAATAGGCCCACAAGAAGGACCTGATGACTCCCTGCAGATGCCCCATCACCCCAAAGAACGAACAAAGATGATATACACCAAACAGAATGCCGACAGGATCCTGGTAATTCCTTGCCACATTTACTCTATATGAGAACACTTAATGGCAATTTTACACAGATAGTTTTTTATACTTAATAAGGTGGAACTAAATGCCAAGTGGAAAGTTCATCCAACATTTGCTTTCTTGAGTTACCTTCGTTACAAAGTTTTTAGGCCTTTGAACTTTGCTGCAGACAATTAATGTAATTCTACACTCAACAATGTTGATCAATATATCATATGTAAGAAAATTAATTGAGCTTTACTCCTGGAGTTTTCAATAAACCAACAGGTCTTTGACTTCTGTTGAACTTTGAACTGTACATCAAACATGGGTTTCTTGTACTGAACAAAGTGGATCAACATATGAAGTACGGAGTATTTAATTTTTGAGTTAGCAAAGCTTTCAGACATTGAGCTCTGTTGAACTCAAATGACCTTTGATCTCTGCAAAAAAAAACATAGGGTTCTTGTACTCAATAAGGTTGATTTACATACTAAGTATGAAGTACATCCAAGCTTTACTTAAGTTGCAGAGTTTACAAAGTTTTCATACCTTGACCTCTCTTGACCTTTGCAGAAAACCAAAGGGTTCTAATATTCAAGATGGAAGATCCACATCCCAAGTATGAAGTAAATCTAAGCTTCCATTTCTGAATCAGAGAGTTTACAAGCCAAGGCATGTCACACACGTATTCATACCTAACCACCCATACACACATGCCACCACCATAACAAAGATTCAGTTCGTCATTCTCAAGGAGTTAAAAATACACAGGTGAGAATGTGCTGCTCACCAAGATGACTATGATTATCTTTGTCACTATGAAAGGTGAAGGGGGGTGGGAGGGGGAGGGGAGATCTATAGCACTTTTCCTTCCTCAAATACAAAGCCATAAACTGACAATCACAGTACATGCAACTGGACCATACAGTCATACCTCTTGCGCATGTCTTCAACAACATACCAGACTACAATAGGAATAAGAGAAACCATGCACCTCTATGAAGGGTCTGTCTCCCTCTAAAATGTTGGACTGGTGATGCAAATGGGTCTAACATGTGTTCCTAATGCAGTATCAATATATACCATAAGTAAACCACAACTTATATGTTGACTTTGACTGTCAAACTTCCACAGTTGTCTGTCTTCTTGAGGTATGTACATTTGAAAAGGCTGATACACCAACTAAATGGAGAATATAGTTTTCCCAAAACCAAAGAACAGAAAAAGCGGTGACCATCTGTAGGCAAAGTTAGGTCAGGTCTTGCAATAAATCAAAGTGGTATGAAAGGCTTGTTAGAAAGCAGGAACAACAAATCACAAGCTACATGGTGTTAGCATTATTTTGAATGCTAGCACAAGGCCACCCCTTGTTTTATATCCTTAACAATTTGTTAAGAATAAACAAGTGGTGACCCCTCCCACTTTTGACTTTGCTATTAAAAGCTATATCACTGCCTTAAAAACAGTCTTATTCTCTTACAAAACCAGCCAATACAACAACTTAAACATGTGAGAATAAGAAACACTATCAGGTGAGCAATAATACTTAATTTACGTTATATTATGAGAGCTTTTCACTTTGTTTTACTCTTTAACGAGATAAAACACAGAATTGAAGCTAATTAAGCCTCCAGTTTGAAGATCAAGCTTATCATCCTCTCTTCATTTCAATTTCAATGTACATACTTACTTATGACTTCCTTAGGACAGTGAAGACCAGTGAAGCGCTCAGTCCAGCAAAGAGCTCTCTGCTGCCTCAATTCAACATTGCACTGAAAGTCATGTAAACCTGTAGAGGAGGTCAGAGTAATATCATGTTGCAACTAGAAACATGCTTTAGTGGAACAGTATTGGTAATGAAGTATTTAATGGAAGTTCACAAATAATTTTGTATATATTGTTTATATTTCTTGATAGTAGGAAATGTACAGAGGAAAATGGCATCAGTCTTGTGTATTTATATGGAATTAGACTAAGTAGTCCAGCAGTTTTAATCAATGGCCCTTAGTCATATCTCAAACATCAAAAGTGTTATAGGTATAGGAATACAACCCTTGACAGATATCAGTGGTTTTTATTGCTCTACAACATATCAAAGTTAATTTTGTGCCTACAGTCATCAGTTCAGTCTGTGCCTACAGTCATTCCTTCATTCTATTCCCCTTAAAGACAGGGCTTGCAGAGAATGACCCTTCACTCACCATAATGGTTATCAACATCATCTGCTGCTGGTTTGTTATGAACATGTTGGTAAATCCTGTGAAGAACAGAAACAAGTTTTAGCAGCTGACATATGAACAGACGTGGGATGGGAAGAACAGGTTCACATATGCACCCAATGTCCACCCAATGTCCGCCCAATGTCCACCCAATGTCTACCCAATGTCCACCCAATGTCCACCCAATGTCCATCTAATGTCCACCCAATGTAACGTATGTATCCATGTGCGATACTACCCAGCTGTTCTTCACTTAGAGTACCCCATTTCAGGTACATACCCCGGCACAAAACATGTGTATCTTCCTCTGCAGATAATCTCAGGTGACCAGACTTCCTCGATTTCCGGGAAAAATCCCCTGATCTTGTGCTCTGCCCCCGGAAATGTCCCCCATGTTTATGAAGTCAGTCCCAGGAATATCCTTGAATTGTAAAACTGTCCTGAATAATTTTGATTTTACCTGTTTCGCCTTCTGTTTGTAGAAACAGCTTCAATGTAAGCATTGATTGTTTATTATTTATACTGATCATTGACTCACAGATGAAGGCATCTCAGATCACTGAATAATTCATCAGCAGTATTTCACATGGGAAACACCCTTTTTAAACCTAATAATATTAAGGCAATTCCAAGTTACCTTCCAAGTTTTTTGGCATTGACCTTTTACAGTATATCTTGGGCAAAAAACTATTTCAAAATGAGGTGTTCTAAACTTGAGCATTTGAACATCACCCCTGAAACAGAACCACCGAACACTCAGAGGCATCATTATTTTTATCTGACATAAAGCAGACCCCTTCATAAATTCAATCCCTGTTAAGTTGCAAAGAAGTCACCTGATGACACATTACAACATAAAATTACATACTGTCACAGAATTCAATTATTTTTCATGGTTATTTCATCATTTCAAGTTTTAAGAAGAATAAAAACCAGGTGTTGGTGTAGTCCAAGAATGAAATAACCACATAATATTGTGCAACTGAAGTTAATCACCCAAATAAAGTGAAAATACTGTAATATTTTATATCTAAACATTGGAGCATGCTATTAAGCTGTATTTGAATCAATGTGCTTGATTTCACAAGCTCTGGGTTATACAATATTTAACTCTCAGCCTTCATTATCCCTTTCATGATCAAACTCATCCATGATGACTTAGGTCGGACATACCTTGTTTGGTGACCAAACAGTATTCTCTCCATCAATGTAAACTTATGAAGACACAGAGAGACAAAAGCAATATCCCCACCATCCTGTCGGTGAACCAGAAAATGAAAACGTTTAGTGGTTTCGATGACCAAACATATTTATAGTGTGGTAATAGCCATACTTGTTAATATTCATGAACTTGTGCACATTAAAATGAGGAGGGATTATCCATTGTGTATGTGGCAACTTATTAAGGGAGGTGCCAGGAATTGGTTATCATGTTGACAAAGTCTATTTAGCGACAAAGTATAACCAGAAAGCCAGTTGGCATTGTGATTCCTTGCCATACAATGTGCTCAAAATTCAAAATAACTATCTGACTATTGTAAAGCAAGTGAGATCAAATTTTCCAAGAATTAATTTAGAACAAGACAAATTCAGAGACTTCCAGCTCTTACTTGTAGCACTCCCTTGTGGGCATAAACCATTTAATTTGTTATTGAAACAAAGGGGCTGAAAACAGGATATTAAAAACTCCAACAAGTTGGAAATTGTTTATGGATTTGAACTCCAACCAGCAAGAAACGGGACATGGCTAACTACGGTAATCAGCTGGATATAGGACAAGATTATAGAAATGGGTTATATGGTTATTAATTATTGAAACCAGCTGGAAATGGGATATGGTTATGAATCATTAATATCAGTATCAAGACTGGCATTGGTGTCTGGTTTACCAATCAGCAGAATAACTCCTACCTTCCATGTTGCTATAACCACACCGGGATGGATTATGTGAAGTTTCAGGGTCTCATCTTCAACTGCTGCTGTAACTTTGTCTTGTTTTCCAGTCCATGGGATACTTAGAAGCAAAGAGCTTTTCTGTGGACTATATTTAGAAATCATAAAAAGAAAACACAAATTAAATCTGTGTAAATAACACTTCAGGTGACCATAGCACTTTGGTCATAAAAAAGCAAAAATCAAACTTTGGAATTAAGTTGTGATATTAAAGTGTTCTGTAAGCAATGCCTAATAATTCCTACATAATGTGGCTAGAAGATATTACGGTATGGGAAATGTTGGCAGAAGTTTCATACTTTGCTTGGGAGACAGTAGCATAACTCATATGGGCTCGGACTGTGCTGAGCCGGGGACCCCGACCACAAGGGGGCCCCCCGCTATACTGATGCATAACTGCAATTATTGAAAGTCAAAATCCTAAGACATGAGATCTCAAAATAACCGATGTGTAAATGCAACTTGAAACGCTGGGTAGTGTCTTTTCCGACGATCTAGGAGTATTTTTTACAAAAGAAATTCGTGCTACGCTCCGCTGACTCCACCCCCCCCCACCTTGTCAACATTTCTGCGGACGCGCTTGCTTGGACCTCCTGATAGTGGGCCCCTTTGGGCCAGGAGCCAGGGGCCCCTAGGCTCATCGTTATGCCACTGTTGGGAGAGCTTAGATAACAGCATGAATAGAGCTAGACGGAACTGGGTTTTGACACGTCAGAGTAGAAATAGCAATAAAGCAACTAGAATACGTCACAGTTGAAAATCTCTGCATACTTACCATCCTGGCACAGGCAAGCCATCTTTTTCGAACAAGATAGGTGCTCTGGCAGTAAACCGTATGGTTTGAATGTTTGCCAGTGAGAGGAATTCCAGGCTGTACCACCTGATCGTCACAGATGTATTAAATTTAAACACATCCGAGTGAGCGTAAACGTGTTCTGTATCATTTCGATCTATAAAAACAAGATTCCACTCCACTCCAAATTTCCTGTAAAAGTGGGAAGAGTAAGTATAAGATCCTTTGTGAAGTATTTCACTGCATGAAGGTTACATTTTTTAGCGACAGTAAAATGATTGGAAATATGATCCTTATAGAGAACCTGTAAATGAATTATAATCACCTTTTACAGCAAACCAACATCAACTTTACCATGCATGTATGAAACCAATTATACATAATACAGACTAATTATTATCAGCCCAAAGTAATAACCGATGGAGAAAGGAGTGGATGTGTTCGTTGTGGTAATTACCAAAGTGACCCTCAAAGGCACCGTGCAGCTGCTATAGGAATCAGTCGCAAGAGAGATTCATCTAATGAATATGCAGAACATGGATGAATATGGATGAGGAGCATTAATCTTCAAAATCACTTCAAACATAGAACAACTTTCAAAGACTAGTTTTAAAAGGTAGCATAATCTTGAATTTTGTTGAAAGAATAGGTCTTTGCATCAATTAATGGAAAAGTTTTCAACTCATTTCCAAATATCAAAAACTTGCAACTTGTTGACAGAGGAAAACTTTAATTTTGCCTTTAATACCAACCTTCACAGCATTAAACCACAAGCCTTTAATCTTTCAATTAACAATATTAGCCAGATGCAAAAGCCTTTAAGACACCTTTTGACAAACGTATAGGCAAGTTAACCTTGGACATAACTAAAAGAAATATCACCAAGAATATGCAAAAACTAGCACTGAGTAATCAGCTAAAGTACGTTTCTGAGCTCAGCACCTTCAAAAGAAAGTCCAGAGGAAAATTTAAATTTTGACAGATTACATAGTCCACATTTTCAAAGTATCCCAGGTGGTGGAATGTGAAACGTGATATCATAGAAGCGCACAAACAAATCTGTTTTATGTTTCGTCTTGAAAATGTGCTTACAACTTTCTCCTCCGAATTAGGATGCATCTCACTCTGAATTCACTACCATCCTTGGTATACTACTGTTAACTTTACATCCCCTAGGTAAAATTTGGAACCCTATCCAATCCAGGGTTAAACATAATTACTGTTGGCATTCAACTATGACATCCTACTTGTTGCTTCAAGTTCAACTACTGCTAAAAACAATGACAGTTATCCATATCTAAGGAAGGCAACATATGTAGAAACTGAATTGCAAATTTGACCAGGATGCCTAAAATATGTTCCTCTTTCATCAGTCAAATTATTATTGTTATTATTTACCAGATTTATATAGCGCTCTTTTCATGCTTAAGCATGTTCAAGAGTGCTTTACAATGACAACAAATTGACAAAACCCTTAAAATATGAATATGAAGAATAAAATGGATGCAGCGTAAATATTAATACAAAAAAAAAACCTTATCCACCAAAATATCCTTCAAATTGCTAATTAACCAAACTTAAACATGGTTTAAAATTCTAATATTGTGCAACATCTTTGATATTTGGGATGCAGATGGGTATCTAAAACATCTCCTAGCTCCACATCAAATCCATATATGCTAGAAGTGCTGAATAGAGGTCCATAACACTTACTTTAACATCATATCTATATTTGCTGGTAGGGTCGTGTAGGGATCTTTCTTCTTAAGGAGATTCTTTAAACGAACGTTTCTCCTTTGTATGCATCTGAAAACAAAGTTCAAATAAAGACAGATAGGTTGTACGTGAGGAGACAGGTAAGCGAGGAGCAAAGTAAAGAGTCCTAACGTCAAGTCAACACTAGTAGTATTAAATTTTCTCAAATTCAAATGACTATTTAGTTCATGAGTAGTTTGCAGATGATGAACTTATCTGTATGTAATAAATTTAAAATTAGCATATTTGAATGTTGAATATCTTGAAAACTGCAACTGTTAAAGCATCACTACCAGCACTTAAAATTTTCATTCTTCTGTGAAATATGACATATCAATAGTGACATTCTGTCTAAAACCATCCTTTAATAAACCTCACTGAAAGCATGAAACTTCTCCCCCCATCCTCTTATTTACACAGTAAATACCTTTCCATGAAAGCGGTCTTCCATTTAATGCCAGCATGTATGGTATACACAGAGTCAGGTCTCCCAGGCTGTGGTAGCTTGAACCGTTTGTATAATGGCTGCCAAAGTAAACTATTAAGAAAATATGAGAATGAATGACTGCAGGAAAATTTTCAGAGCATACTGATACCCAATCATTGTCTTTGGCTGGTTCCATAGACTACTTTCACACTGTTCTGTCTGTTGAGGGGAAGGCCCTGCCCTAAGTGGTTCCAAGGAGAACACATCTCTCACCCATAGCAACATTATTCTGATGGCAACACACACCAACCCGAGTGATAATATTCCCATCAAAAGTTTATGTTTACAAGTCAAGGCATAACACACTACACACCCACCATCACCGTGGAATGGATTCATTTTGCCTACGGCAAGGCATCAAATACATAGGTTCTAGTGAGAATTACCTGGTTCAATGTCCTTTGCTGGATATCATATATTGCTGTAATCTTTCACAAAGGATAACAAGTTACTGTCTTTAAAAGGAAAGATCCACCTCATGAAATTACCCGACATATCAAAAACCTAAGTTAAATCGTCATTTTAGTATTAAGGTATCTGAAACCATACCATGTATCCAAATGGCATAACAATTCAAATTTATAAAAATTAACATAGTCAAGTTTGCAGCAGTTTCTTGGGCTGTTCAATTAGGCAATTGAAAGAGAACTGTTATGTTGAGAGAAAAAAAATAATGCTTATGTGAAACTTTTTAACCATAATTATTTTAAAAATGACTAATGCCTTGGTTATACCAAGGGGTTACAAGTCAGACAATACTTCCCCAGACAATGATCACACCCAGGAGTTAAAAGACCAATGTTTCCCAGGTAAGAGGTCATAAGCCTCACAGTATTTACCAGGTAGAAGTCACAACCAGTGTTTATATGCCTAACAATGTTTTCGAAACACCCTGGGTTACAAGCTGTACAATTTTTCCCAAGGTCATGGTCACATCAAGGTGTTGCAAGACCTACAATATTTAACAGGTCAATAAAATGTCACACCCAGGAGATACAGGTAGTTTAATGCTTCGCAGAGAATTTTCCAACCCTCAGCATATTTTGTATATTACTTACTCATCTCCAGCTAGTTCCATCCACCTTTGGCAGACACACGAGCAGGTCATAAGGTCATGCGGAGTCAATAGCTTAAAAATGTTCACAAGAACCTCTGTTGGTAAACTGGATAAAAAAGACCAGATTGTTAAGTCTCAATGTTAAATTATCACAATGTCTTAGATAGGTTTATGCTATTTTTCTGTGTATTTCAGGGAATAATTTAGTGTTCAAATTTTGTTTCATAAAATACTGTGTTTTCATGTGTAAAAAAAATTGCTACACATCTTTAGCCTTATATATCAACTTTTGCATAGCATAGCATTTTGCAATGCAATACTGGGTAAATTGTTCCCTGTATTTTACATCCTATTAACTTTAACGGGTACAAACCAAACCATCATGTTTTAGCTATATTTGAAATATCTCTGTGATGATCAATGCTCCCAAACAACTAAGAAAATCTTGCAAGATTTGCGAGATACCCTAGTTTAGATGTTGCGTCTAGGAGCATTCAAATCTGTGACATCATATAATCATTGCCATACACCAGCGAGGACAGCATTGTTACAAATGCATGATTCTGCTTCCGGGACGCTATGTTTCAGCCAGGTATGCAAACCTTCAAATTGCTTGGGGGGGGGGGGGAACGAACCCCAAGTACATACACTCACAGCTAGGCTGATGCAAAACAAAACAAAAACATTTTTTAAATGAATATCTTTTTTTCTTTCTTTCTTTTCAAAAACCACAACATCTTTTCAAAAGAGCCAAAATTTCTTCCAATCCTTTGTACAAATGATTGAATTTGATTGAAACAAATCAAAGTCATAACAAGCAACCGCAAAGTGCAGAGTCAACATAAAAGTTTAAATGTGCATTCAAACCACAAAACTTTCTTCATTGCAAACTTGCATAAATTTTCACAGTCCTTTGCCTTTGACTTTACATTGGTTTCCGACATTAACAACGTATGGATCCATAGCATATCACATTTCTCATAAGTGGTATGTACTATGTGTGCTTTGTTCTGATTAACCCTTCAAATGACTTGTAGGGTATATGGATGTGAATCATATTAGTATTGTATGCATTCTTGGTACAGTAGATGCCAAGGCCTTATCCAGGGTAGCCTATAGTTAATAGTTACTATACCTATGATACTGGGTAATTAGAAAGTCACTATGTAAGTAATCCTAAGAACAGCTAAGCCTATGTAATCCTAAGTAATACTAAGTATATATTGTATTCTATATATGTAATCTGTACACTAAGGAGTGTCATCTGTCTCTGTGACAGATGAGAAGATGAGAGTAATAGATCAGTAGAGCATACACTACCACCGTGTGCAGTTGTGTTTTTCTTGAGTTGTCTCTACAGACTTACTCATGAACTGTATGTGTTTTCTTATTAAACCGCTTCAGTGAGTTGAGCTTCTGTTTGGAAGGTGCCTTTCTGGGTTTTAACTTTGATGAAGCAGTCACAACCTCAGGTTTCTCTTTGTCAAACCTACTAAAAGAAAAGAAATCTCAATTTATAAAAATTAACAGGTCTCTGATGTAGATATGTTTGAAAGTTTGGGTAATTTGTCTTTAGTAACTGTCCTAATTTTTTTTTTCAAGTTTTAAAAGAACATTTTATGAAGCTAGCATCTGTAATATGATGAAGTCATATGACACATTCACACTATGAAGTCAGCCACTGTAATAAGCGGCCATAGCACAACCCTGTTCTTCAGCCAGCCAAGTGTTGTAATATAAGGTTATGACACATTGCTGTTATTGCAGCCAGCCACTGCAGACCAGGTCATACCACACGTTCCTATTACGTAGCTGGATTCTGTATTAAATATGACATAATGACAGGTCCATGTTATGCAACCAGTCACTGTAATGTGAGGTCATTCATGAAAAATTCCTTTTCATGCAAACAGCTGTTTATGCGATCATACTGATGATGCTCAATTCTGTTTTTATTTCAGGATTTCATATGAAATGATGCTGTATTCATGTGTACATTACTTTAACTGTTTCACCTGGGTAATGAATACATCCACCTTTCCCATAATGGTATGCGTTGAAGCAGGGCATTATTACCATAAAGGATTGCACTGTGAACTCCCCCACACCAAAACTTGAACACACATTCAAGTATAAAGTGGTAAAATGTTGTTCAGTGAGTGACAATTGTAGAGTTTTCTTAATTTTTTTGACTGGATATAATCTTTAGTCTAGTGAAAAGAAATGTCTACACCTAAAGCTAGGCACTTATAAATTTAATATGTTCATGTGGCCTAACAATTAAAATATGACATTGAGATCACCGTCCTAGCCAGCAAATCAGTTTGGTCAACTTGTTCCTGATTTTCTGATTTTTTTTATAGAAAAGTTACCTCAGAAATTGAAACACTGTTTCTGGTTTCTGGGTTTATGTTTTGCTATTATTGTTATTTATTATTGTTTCCAGTGATTCCCTTTAATTTAGTTTGAGGACAAAAAGGCAAAATACACTCAACAATCCCTCTTCCATTCTTACATGAAGCAGAATGACAAACTTCAAATAACAGTACATCTCAGACAGGAATGAAAACGAATTTTTGGATGAACTTACCCTACACTACTGAGATGATTTCCATGTTTCTTAGCCTTGGAACTATTATCCAAAGATAGGCTTCTCAAGTAAGAGTTGAGCTTATCCTGGTGATTAGTCATATCAATAGCTTGGATAACACTTCAGTTGAGACTGCTGAAGTAGAAAACAAATGATGAGTTTCAGAAGAATAACTTGTATTGCTCTCAAGTCGGTGTTAATAATTCTTTTTTCGTAACATCCTTTATGGTTTGCTCAGATTACCTCACACAATTAAGTTGTACAATATATTTTGATATAATACTGTAGTGCTTAGTTTAGTATGCTGCTAGCACTGTGATATGGAACAACTTTATATGCAAGTGTGCCATTTTCAGAGGTAACCTAGTCTTTAATGACTTTCACCTTTTTTGTTAATTCTCAGTAGACTATTAATGTTAGAAAGACTACAAGCCAAGCGCAGGCCTAACTTAGTCAGATGGACAATGGCATATCAAATTAAATTTCATTCTTCACTAAGTAAGAAAGCTAGCCTATGAGCACAACCCTCTGAAATTTTTTTTTCAAAACTGAACTCAAATTCAAACTAGTTTAGGCTCAGTGCTTTAATACCATTTTCAAATTCAGCATGAGATTTACATCGTTGCAACAAGTGTTCATGGCCATACATCTCTTTAAGATTTGCTGAGTCATGACCAGAGAAATGACTTGTTACTTAATTTGAACGTATTTGACTTGTTGCCATTACCAGATTTGACATCACTACCAAGTTGGTAATAAAAAAGAATAGAAATGCTGTGCAATCATAACAATGAATATTCCACTTTACAGATGGATATACTTGGATGCTGCTTAATGAATGCATTTGTAAGCAGTTCAAAAAGCAAAATTGTTCCAGCATCTTTCTTGAATATTGAAATATGGTAATAACTACTAGATTAAATAAATATGTCACATAAACAATACGGTCATTTTCACAATCAGTGGTGTAACTTTTGTACACTCAGGGCCAAAATTTCAAACACCATATTTATTGAAATTTTTACTAACATCACATGTTACAGGGTTCAAATTTTTGTAACTTCAACTTTTCGGAGCTTAAACATATACGTTTATGGGTGTAATTTTTCGGTGACTGTATGACTCTAGGAAACTTTAAGCAAAAAGATATATTTTTAAGCAACCATACTTACACAGTGCTAAAACAGTACTCTGATTCAAGTAAACTTTAAAATGCTTATAATTATATGTTACTTAAAAATGAAAAGGATTTGGCAAAAAGTTTTTAATACTATTGCAGATATTTCCATGTTAACCGAAAATTTATTGGAAATCAAGGATTGTTTTTCTTAATTTTAACTTTAAACTATTTAAAAAAAAGATAAGGCCAAGTCAAACACCCTAAATAATGTCTCTTCACAGAGGGCTAATATCCAATCCAAGTTGCCCAAAAATCCATGCAGTTTTGCAAAAGTTAGAATTTTCCCACTTACGCGTTTCGGAGGTGACGTTAACATTTTACATGTGTTTCGGAGGTGACAAAAATGTTTACAAGTTGTTGTAAAGGCTTTTTTTGCTAATAACAAAGAATTAAACAGTTAATCTCAATATATATTCATAACATCTTTAATCAAACACTGATTTAAATAAAATATATTTCTGCCAAGTAGCAGAGAATGTACATCAACTACCTGTACAACTAGTGAAACAAGTGAATGAATACAGAACACAGAATACAATAGTTTTATGTTATAAAAGATAGGTAATTGTCAGGTAAAGCAAATATGGGCATTTAAAAAGCAATTGTAAACATTGGGTTGAAGTCTCTTACTGTAGCACTCATATTGCAAATGATTATCTCACATACAACATATTGTATATACCTTCAGTCTCTTTTGTTTCGGAGGTGACGCTAAACGTTTACACAACCCAGAGGCTTGATTCATGCTAAAACACATAGAACTTACCTTGGAAAGTATGAAAAACATTAGAAGGATATGTTGATAATATTTTAATGACATTCATGATACTAGAACTATGACTGCTTTTGCTGCCATTCATGATAACTTGGAGACAATACTGTATCCATTCAAAATCATTTGGTTAAATTCACACTGTTTTGGCTAATTGCATATGAAATATTATACCACAAAGAAATGATTAACATTGCGTAGCCATTAGCTATTCTGACTGCTAGTTACAGTATCATTTATGTTGGTTACACTTTTGGCAGTGAAACTGACTGTCACATTCCTGTAACCTTTTACAAATTTGAAGAAGACATTCAGTCTAATATTCTGGAAAAAACACTTCATTAACATGACCTAACCACAGTCTATCAAAGTTTCAGTGAATAGTTAGGTTAACACTTGTCAAAAACTGCATAAATGATGGGCTAAAATCATTTAACAGCAGCTTGGTTACTATGGCCTTGTTCACCTTTAAGAATGCACCCGTACTTCAAGTCCGCAAGGGCAATTAATTCCCTTAGTGTGAACACTCCTTTACTCATACTTCAAGTCGGCATGCAGTCTTAAGAATTTATCCTCCTTTCTGTGGTTTCATTCAATCGCTATTGCATTCTCAATAAATGTAATGTGAATGGTCGGAGACTTAATGGTGACCCGAGATTTCCGATATATATATCAAGTTGCAATTGGGCGGGTAGTACGTACATGTACATGTGTTTGTCAGAGCGTTGCCCTTTTACCTTTTTAACAGAAACACTACCAAACGATGATATTCGTGAATGCATTTCATTTTCTTTGAACTGATTTGACCAACACTGCAGAAAAGACGCGGTAACGGTTGTGAGACAAAAAAAAAAACTAGATGACGGTCCACTTAAATCTACTGTAATAACCTTAAATTCAGACAGATTTTTGAAGGCCAAACTGTAATTTGATGGTTATTTCAAAACGGATGATTTTGGGTTCGGTTGCTACGCAGTTAGTAAAAGGCTAAAACCATTACTTCTGGCCTGGCCTATAATGAAGTTGCACTAGCCTACTGTATACAGATACAGTAGACCTTACTAGGTCTTAAGACCTAACATTAAATGCCTTCGATGTTAGATTAGCCTCAAATGCGACATCAAGCAGTAAAACACTGACTATAGCAAGATCGTTTGCTCATCCACTTAAAGGGTTTGGAAGAAATTCAAATCTGGGTTAACATGTTATGGTAATGCCATCACGGAGTGGTTTGAATACAGTATACTGTTTATGTGCGATGATTGTACGTTGCCGTGCAGTGGTGTACGGAGTAGTACGTACTAGTACAGCACATAAGACAATGGCAAAGCACAGGGGGAATGTAAACAGCTGATATGACCTTTTCACGCGTGCGCAGTATATTAATCTCGCAAGCAGACGAAACTTACTCGTTCTGAAATGTGAATGCGTCTTGTTCTTAACTAGTTGATCCTCCTCGCGGACTTAATATCAATAATCGCCCAGGTTGCATTCTTAAATGTGAACAAGGCCTAAGAGACCATCTGGAGCAACAATCTAGAGTTAAATGAGTTTTCACTCTATAAAGGTTAGTTGCTTGTAATTGGTTGTTAAAGATATTGAAGACTCGCCCCAAACCGCGTGCAGCCATCTGAAAAAGTTAATTTTCTGTTGCTTGCAAGTGACGTTTTGTTCGAAATGCAGACAGTAATGAAACGTGAGACCTTGTTATCTTTAGCTGGACCTGAGATGTCCATTGCTGTATCGTTTGTACAATGTGCTGTGCTGTAGCTGTACTGACTGTACACTAGTGTCTAATTAACGACGGTAGCAAGCTGTGTGTGTATTTTCTGGGATCGATGGTGGTGTCTAACACTTCTGTTACACCTCATCGAAACTAGGTCAGATTACCAGCATTAGACGTTTCTTTTTGCGCCAGTCTTCACACCCTTTAAGAAAAGGGAGGGGAATTCCCTGTTCAAAATTTTATGTATTTTTGGGAAATCTCTTTTCAGACAAGTTACTGTGATAACAACAGCTCATTAAAGAAGCAATAAGATACTTTCTTTTTGCTGCAAATGTTACAGCAGCAGGTCTACATATTGTAAACAAATATTCTTAACTTTTGTAGGATATTTACCTGTACCAAATAGTAGAGCCCTCCGTGGTAATAGTGGGAATCATGCAAACTAATGTGTATACTGGTACAGGTCAACATGGTGCAAAATTAAACCTGTGAACATGTACTCAACAGCACTGTAGAACTCACAGAAGGTAACATAAAACTGCAGCACAAATGTATGCACTAGTAGAATATTTCAGAAATATGCTCAAACAAAGGGACAGTTCAGTATATTACATGTAAACAATCAATGTCACCTCCGAAACAATAGCAAAGACCACAGGCAGATTAAGCTAATATCTGCTAAATTTGTCCCATGTTAATAAAGTTTTAAAAACTGAATGTTTGGTGATTGTGATCTTTTATGGACAGCACTTCGTTACTAATCGATCATTTCATTCAAGTTTATTAATAGCACTAATGTAAGCAATGGGTACGTTATCTCTTGTCCAGGAAGGGGAAAAAGTGGCAAAAAAACACATATTTGTAATATATTCATCAACTGTGCATGTGAGAGTTTCATTAACACTTTCTTCAGTTTGTTACAGTGTTTTCTAAGATAGATCAAGTCATCCATTAGCATATGATGGTACACAAACAGTAGAAATGTAAAAAATGTAGTGTTAACAATATTGTGTCACCTCCGAAACATTAATTTACAGTTTAATTCAAATTTAACATAATTAATAAAGGACCTTTTAAAAGATATTATCATACTGGTTGCTACACCTTTACAGAATTACTGTAATATAAGTTTTAGCCAAGGAAGATGTTTATTGGATAAGTAGAGATCAAATTTCCAGCTAACCTGTTTCGGAGGTGACAAGGTGTTTCGGAGGTGACGCATGTTAACGGAAAGTTAAGAATCTCCCAGAAATTAAAACGACTGGTCATGTTGTCACAACTTTTACTCAAATATTACGTATGGGGGTGAGGTATATTTTAATAAGTTCAAAATGGCTATACTATTGTTTACATAAATCTTGGGCTGAAGAATGCTTTGTTTCGGAGGTGACGGAAAAGTTAACGGAAAAGTTAACATTAAATTTGAAATTTACACAATTTTTTTAAGAATTCCAAATGAAAATTTTTTTAGGGCCCAGATATTAGACATATTTGTTATTGTAATAATGCAACCTTACTTAACAAAATTTACACTGCTTAACTAGAACTTAGTTGCAGTCAAACTTAGGTACCAATTGTTAACGGAAAATGTCACCTCCGAAACGACAAAATCTAGCCACCGGTCCTTGGAGAAGGAAAGGAAGGAAATCTGGGGAACACAATTGCATTTTAGTTTGGACACTTGTTGATAATATCAACCAAATTAGAACTGGAAAATACCTTCCACCAAAAAGTACAGGCTCTGACATAAACAGTGTAGTTGAGAGTGTACGGCTGAACTAGCTTATTTTAAGCATATTTATGGCCACCAAATCCACCTGAAGAAACCGAGAAAGTTCGTTAAGCTACCCAAGGTAGACTTCACTTAGGATGGTCAAATGGCAAAAAATCTAAGAATTCTGGTATTTGGTCACTGAGTTACAAAGCAATAAGTACCAATATTGAAAGTTACACCACTGATTGTGAAAATGACCATACAGCAATGAGAAAAGGAGATTGTGCAGAATATTTGAGTGTTATGATATTCCTTTTTTGTTTGTGACGATGTTTTGTGGTTTGTTTACCGGTTTCTTATAAGCTATATAATTTACTTTTTAGCATAAAATTCAATGGTGCAGTGCCAGTATCTATCAGTGCAG
>KN883999.1:83650-93843 GCA_000934455.1 Apostichopus parvimensis
GACTAATAGTAAATTGTTCTTATACACTGGATTCGACTCACTTCCCTCTAATGAAATGCTCTTTTCAAAATCCTGAAAATGCACCACACCGCTTTTCTTTTTGAAAAGAGGGAGAGAGAGAGAGAGACAATAACCCGAAACACAGAAAGACAAAAACAGTACTATGTTCTCAAGTTTTTATTTGATTCGTTTCGTGACGTGGAATGTTAAGGCAAGAATGTTGTCAACCTAAAACAGAAGAATAATGCTGAAATGTTATATATACATAGTAAAGTTTAACCTCAAAACAAGGCTTTCTTATATAGTGCAATTTTTAACGTGCAAAATTAAATTATATATGTAGACTAATGTAGGCAAAGTGCTTTGTAGAAAAGATATCTGTACAGTATAATTGAACATAGGCCTAATTCTACATAGCCAAATAGGCTACAACTGCAAATAGGTAATATATTATTTTTCAAGTTTCAATTCAGTCGTTTTCTAAAAGAAAAAAACTTTCTCTTTATATTCCATACAATTTTATACTCGTATCTAGAGTTTTAAAATTCTACATTGAATGATGACGTCATATATTACGTCATGGTATCAGCAATAGATCATTGTATCATATTAAAATGAGACTCCGTGTTTAGGCTCATTTGACGTTTAAATATTAAATGTCATGAATATTCATATCGGATTACCCAAACCCCCTAACACAAAGTTGACTGTCCAATTTGACAGCGGAAATGTCAAATATATTAGCAAAAGAGAGGACAACTCTTTACCTGGACAACATCAATATGCTGTATCCTTCAAGTATAAAATATCATGAAACTCGTGAAAACATTTGTGAATCGATTGCACGATTACAATATGGAAAACGTTTGAAAACAAATGACGCCACCATTAGCAACTAGAATATACCATTATACCAAGATTCTAAATTATGATTGATGACATCACAGTATTGTTCGGGTTAATGTCCATGCCCGTGTCGCATGCTGCCTTTTCCAGCATAACGATTTTAATGGCTAACCTTTCGATTTGTAACATACGGATAACAACTGAAAATGACGCCACATAAAGTATCTGGCATTTTTATCATATTATTACAATATTACATTATTATAAGAAAAATTCGATCATTCAATGTACCAGAGTAAGTAGATAAGTACATTTAGGGCGAAAAGTCTCATCAGGCACAATTTTTACCATTTGGTTTTGTAGCTTTTCAAAATCTATGTCCCTGCGTTTTATACCCTTCAAAACACCCACCCCTTACGACAATAAAAGTATTTAAAAATCCTTTAATTTAAATTATTGTTACTATAGCAGCGTCCATGCAATCATGTATAAGTATATCATTCGTATAGTGACCGCAATGCTAACGAACTCTGAGTACTAGTTTCCGAATATATATAAATATCAAATAATTATTCTTATTTTTGCTTAAAATTGAAAGGAATCTAACTACCGCCGCCTCAACACATCATCGTACATGAGTGATAAATATTACATTGTACGTCTTATAAATGAATTCCAGTCGTGCTGGTGTACTTTTTAATTTTTAATAAGATATATACGCTGCAATATGGACGACAGATTTTTTTGGTGGAAAACAAATGATTGAATGAAGAAAAATAAAACCAAGGAAAACTAAAATCACATATGACAGAAATGGTTGCGTTAGTTATATTTTTTATGTGATATTTGGAGACAACAGAGAGAAACTTTCCAAAAGTTCTATCTATCAACACCTTTGAGCTACACCGAGCACTGACTACGTATGGTAGGACATTCATAGTGAATGAAGAGTGTTTTGCAATAGAAATATCCTAGATGGTGAAGGCCATGGCATAGGCATTAATATTGGAGCCACCGAACGATTTATATATTTGTATACTCAATAATATTACTCAATAAATATAACGAGAACAAATAGCAGTTTTAATAATGTTCGGTGACATAAACCTTTTCCCATTTGTTTGCAATCTTATTTTTGGGCCCTAGATCGGTGTCCTGAGCCCCAAGCCCAAGTGGCCCAATGAATAATCCGACCCGATGGTGAATTTACTTGGATTACTATTGATGTAATACACGGAACGCAATCGAAATGGTTGATAACTGCAGTACTATATGTTAACAAAATCACATAAAATGGGCTACACCTACAGGTAAAAGTTGGACTATTTCGTCATATAACATTAGTCAAGGTCTTAACATTATTATTATTATTATTATTATTTTACTTATAACAGACTGACGACCGTACGTGTACAGGGGCTTGGTTATACGCCAAAGAGGATAAGCCACGCCCCTCCCCCTCCCCACCTTCCCCTCCCCACCTTCCCCCTCCCCCACCGAGCCCTTCCTATGCCTTTGGGTTCACTCTACATCAAACAGACAGGCATTGTTGTACTCTGCTGTTATCTTGCATGTCCACGCAGTATACCATTTTTGTACCATGCTGTTATCCTGCATGTCCACGCAGTATATCATTGTTGTTCCATGCTGTTCAATCCTGCATGTCCACGAAGTATATCATTGTTGTACCATGCTATTATCCTGCATGTCCACGCAGTATGGACAGCGTGAAGTCACAGTTTTCAGACGAGCATGCGATCTCGTACATCTTTCTACCGTGATACATAAACCCTTAACAGAACCTTCGAGAAAGTCGTAAAACGGTCTAGAAATCATAGAATAAAAGCTTCTAGTCATAAAAGTGGCTTTTAACTTCAATAAATAATGAGTAATATTTAAATTATGGTTAACAAATTGCTAATAAGACATATGAAACCTTACATGACTTCTTTGACTGATTTTGAAGGGAACAGGAATGGATCTTTCTGTCAAGTATTATGGTCTATTTTGCTTGTAAAGTAACGTCTTGAAAAGGTTTATTGCGATAGGTATATATTCATTTCATTCATTTAACATGATTTCTTTTTGCTGCAGATGTAATAAACATAAATCGGGGCCAAACCTGTTATTACCCTAATCCTTAAAGAGGATACTGTGTCAATAAAAAAATATAAAAAATTTCCACTTTGTCGCAATGTTTTATAAATCTATATCAGTTTTGAATGGAAAATACTAATATGACATGTGCGTGCATTATCTTTTGCCTGTGAACATTTAACTGAAACATTAAAATAATGAAGAAAATATCCTGGCGAGCATAGACTAGACAGGCTATATAGCACTTTATAAAATTTTAAAATGGTCTTCTACGGTTACGAATATCTTAAGGGGGTTCACCTAAGTTTTCTTATTTGAGTTGTAATGATATTTCACATTTTGGAAAAGTTAACCAGAATAAATGGGAGAGGAAGCCAGCCATTAATAATATACGTTTTGTGATCATAGCGGTATTTGTGATCGCTTAGTAAGCTAAATAAGACATTGTTGTGGTAGTAGAAAAATATGGTATCGAGGGTTCAAAATGTTCTTATTGGTTTGCTTGTATGAACATTAAACCTTCAGTTTCTTTGCAAACTAACTGTTTTCCTCAGGGAAAACAACGACTAGGTAATATCTCGTCCATATTAATCTATACAGGAAATTATTCCAATCTCCAAAACTTGTCTTATTGAGACCTGACGACAGAAAAAAAAACGTCTTAAGAGAGAGAACTCTGGTTATCGCTGAGTTTTCTAAGCTCCACCTAACAAACCAATTACAATGGATACGAAATACTATAAAAACATGGATCGAAATGAAGTCGGAACTTTCGGCATTTCTTAAGGTATAGTTGTGAAACACATGCAGTGCCAGTGATAAATCAATGAGAGATTAGAATGTTAGTGATGATGAAATGCGATTTCCTTAAGTTATACATGCGTATAGAACGTATGGATGCAATGTATTTATATACTATAAAGTCTCCAACCGAGTAGATGGGTGGCGCTGGAGATGAAAGTTGACGAAAAGTGGGTATCATACAAACTATACACCTATGTTTAGTATATAAGACATTACACATGAATCTTTCATGCTGCTCCAAGCCTTCGTACTCGCCAACCCTTCCCCTCTCACCCCATGCACTCTCTGCTCCAAGCCTTCGTACTCGCACACCCTTTCCATCTCACCCCATGCACTCTCTGCTCCAAGCCTTCGTACTCGCCCTCCCTTCCCCTCTCACCCCATGCACTCTCTGCTCCAAGCCTTCGTACTCGCCCACCCTTCCCCTCTCACCCATACACTGTCTGCTCCAAGCCTTCGTACTCGCCCATCGGTCACCTATCACCCCATGCACTGCTCCAAGCCTTAGTACTCACAAACCCTTCCCTCTCACCCCATGCACTCTCTGCTCCAAGCCTTCGTACTCGCCCACCCTTCCCCTCTCGCCCCACGAACTCTCTGCTCCAAACCTTCGTACTCGCCCACCGGTCCCCTATCACCCCATGCACTCCCTACCAACAAGTCTCATGTGATGCAACAACAACAATAATATATTTCTATTTTATTAGGAACCTTATGCGGACCGGTATATTGTGATCACATTTACTTAATCCAACTGAAAAGTTTACAAATACGAAGATCGATGGCACAATTGGGATCAAACTTGATTAAACTCCTTGATTATCTCGTTACAATTTATCCTAACAAAACCTCTACGACATTACGACGTACTAAAAATGTCAATGCATAGTAGGACGAAAAACTATGTACATGTTTATATATAGGCAATAACATTACAAAAATATACAACTTCGTCGTCGAAGTTCACATATAGTTACGTCATAGCGGCATTTATTCTGCTTTTTTTGACCTCTTGAAGGATAATTTTGCGCTTAGTTGCTGTCTTAGCCGAACTTGTTGACGAATATTATTCACACTAAGATGGCATATACTCAGGCTAAAACGCCCTCTCTTTGTCATTAAATGAACCTCCACTTTATAGATAAATAAATAATGCTCACACGGAAATTTTTTTGAATTTCCCCAAGTTTTCAAGACGTCATGACTTCGTCACTATTACAAGCTTTTAATAAAGTGCATTGGTATCGGATATCAGCCATTGCATGAACAGTATCAAAAGTTTACCAATATCAACCCAAATCGGCTGAAGAAAACAAAATTGATGCAACTGCAAGGATTTACCAGAAAAATAAACGACTTTACCACCATCGTCCCTTGAGATTATTTTTCATATCATACTTTAGTAAAATACATATTGAATTATTCCATATTTTTCCTGTTTGCGTATACGTTTCAGATTAGTTTATTGCATGAGAAACGGACTGAATTCGTAAGGAGACATTATGATTTGTGTTCAATGTATGTAAAGTAGTCTTTAGTAAGCTTTTTTGGTTGTTGGTTTTGTTTATAAAAGTGCATGCCTCCGGATTTGAACTACAATTAATATTCCTTTTGTATCACAATACGCATATACGAACGAACGTCGATACCCTTTACCGAATTATAATGCTGTTATCGAAAGTTCAAAAAGGATACATTTATGCAATATGCGATTCAATATTCAGTGATTTTGTTCTTATAGTTTCCGTGAACGTATTCCATTGCATTAATGACACTTGTGTTTCCTTTGAAAGGTTTGTTGTTTTTGTTTTTTGTTGTAAAGGTTTAAAAGGGCATAAAAAAGTCGCTTTTGACTAAACCGGGATCTGCCTATTTTCGACTTCCAAAGTAGGAAGGGATTTAATAGATGGCTCCATAGAACGATTTCTTTCTCCTTAAAGAATGACTTTAGGCGGACTAGTTTAATAAAAAAGGAAAAATATGATTGTTAGTATGTTTCAATAGCTATTCTGGTTTTCAAGATATTCATTCACCTCGAATTTATATGTTATATTATCTAAACTGTTCCCTTAATGGGTTAAATTGAAGATGACGTCGGCTCCTCATTGCAGGCCTAAATATTAGGTTAACGCATTGTTTTTTTTATAAGTCTAATTACTCATAACATGTTTGTGTAACTTTATATAAACAACAGGGCATCCTCGGATGACATCCAACACCATTTGTCCTTGAAGTTTAGTAATTCATTGTAAAATTTAACATTTGAGGCTAAAAAAGACCTATATGTGTTCCCCTTGACTTTTGTGTTGCATCTAAAGAACTGGCCTAATGTTCGGTGCATTAGACTACATAGTCCAGTCACTTTAAGTGATGAACCTCATCTGTTTTAAGGGGCATTTGGTATGGACATACAACCTGGACCGACAGCAGTGTTTGTAACAGTCTAAAACATGTCAAAATTAATTTTATGCCAAAAAGCATCCTTTAAAATTTGGTAGGTTGTTGACTTTTTTCTTCTAGATATAGTCTTAGAAATAGATCTTACCAAGTCAAGGAACTTAACAAAATGAAAATTCTTCTGACATTTCTGATTGTAAATGCGAAAAAAATGGAACGTGAAGTTGTTGGTAGGTGCACGTTAAGTGATAGGGAAAGTTGGAATGTGAAATAGTTTGTACCCAAGTTTCAAGATTTTGTATCAAGGTGAAATCCAGTGATGATTCGTTGAAAATAATAATGAAATCGGTTCCCAGATTGTCACCTCCAAATAATGGTTGACTTACATTTGGATTTAGTCGCCAACTCTCTATTACTCCATGGCTGATACAATAACGGAAATGTGGAGAGAAAAGTATTAGATGAGTACATAAACACAGACCCGTAGCCAGAATTTGAATTTTTGGAGGGTAGACATGTTGGCTAATGTCTGCGCTGGTAAGGCTTCTTAAGACAATAATGTTGAGGAATTTAAGGGCATAGATGCAGATTTGATGCTATCATTTCCATCATTTTAACTACAGTTGTATATTACAAGTTTGCTTTTTTTTAACGTGTAATTATTGTAAGCGATTTGGAAGAATGACTGAATTACGTCTTTTGTGCCACAATTCCCCCGTGGCCCTGCTAATCCAAATACCATAAGTTATCGAATGAGTGAAATTGTTCACCAGAATTGAAGTCAATTTGCAGAGGTGTCGACTGTGTGCAAAGCTGTGTCTCAAATTTTGAATATACTAACATGTTTTACCAATTTTTACTACCATTTCGACGTCTTTCGTCACTAAGAACATCGCCAGTACTTTGGGCCCTCAAAGGATATCTCGGAATCCTACGTCCATTTTCTCCGCGTGCGCGTCGTTCAAGGAGAGCTGTTTCCGAGCCTGCTCTACCTTCGTTAACAAAACGTTCCCTGTGACGTATAGGGGATCGGGAGGGTTCCCTAGACCTGGGTCGTTGGAGAAAGTCTCGGTTTCTGTCCATATCTCGACCCGTTCTAGGATCATCATATTCTCTACCCTGTGGACTTAATCTTTGGAATGAATCCCTATCTATTTTTAGAAGACCTGGGCTGACAGGTGGGCGATCAATCCCCTTCTCTCGCTCACGTTCTCTTCTCCGCCTCTCTTCAAATTCGTAGTCCATCATGCGGGGACTTCGCCTAACGTCAAGCGGAAGTTCTCTTTTCATCGAAGGGGTTACCGGATGATCTCTGTAAGGCCTTTCTTTCTCCAGCTCATGCCTCGTTCTTTCAAGAATTTCTAAGCTTCTGTTTTTACGGAATGGAACATTTTCCAATTCAAATTCGGGGCACATATCATCAGGGATGTCTCTCTTGCGATGTCGTGGTCTGGGAGAAGCACCTTGGGATCTAGATCCACTCCTTGATCTAGGAACCTGAAGAAGACCTGTTTCTTGCATTGATGCAGACCTGTCGCGCCTTGAAACATGACCTCCTTCCTCTATCTGTCTACCGATTGGTGGCGATTGAGATGGTTGAGATCCCCTTCGGAATGGAGGTGGTTTTGGCTCCATCAATTCGTTCGGTAAATCAAACCTTCGAGGTGAGTAAGATCTTTTTGGACTGCGTCCACCTGGTGATTCGTCTCTTTTTTCCCTGTCATCTCTGTAAGGAGAAACTGATCTTGGTGAAGCTGACTTTGATCGTTGTGGATTTGGAGATGCCTGCTTCTCGGGGGTTTTACATCGTCCGACCAAGATTTTCGGCGGAACGATCGGACTTCTGTCTCTCCGTCGCTGCAGATCATCCATGTATTGGCTTTTCTTTTCGCCTAAGATGTTCTGAAACTCCTCTAATCGTGGATGGTTGTCTCTTATAGAATCAACCGTTGCACTTCTTTGCGGCAATGTCTTCTTGACGGGACGGAAGGCACTTGGTCTGCTAGACACATCATCAAGGCGAAGTAATTCCCGTTCTGTCTTTTCAGTGTCTGCCCGACGTAGATCTCTTTGAGGTGCAGTTAAGGCATGAACATCAGCGGTTGTCGTCGTCTGATTTACCTTTCCTTGAATTTCACGGAGACGAGGCGGTCTCTTCATATTTTCACTTTGTCTGCTTTCGTTTCGCAAATAATCCTCTTCAACACTATCTGATGGTATCAACTTCCCCCGGGATTGAGACCTTGGTAAAAGTTCGGTTAATCTTTGCTTGGCAGTTTCACCGTTTCCACCGCGCTGATCTAGACTACTACTTCTATGATCCTCCGCGCGCCAGATTACAGGCTCCTTTTCTGAACACTCCAGGACGGAGTCACTATGTTGTTTGCTCGGTGGTTGCCATCGTTGTCTATTGTAGGGCTTAGATCTTCTGAGGGTAGGTGTATCAAACATTGCATCTTGACGTAAAAATTGTTTAAATAAGGCATCAGTCTTTTCGTCTATACTAAAATCCCTCCCTTTAGGGTAGCAGCTTAATCTTGGTTCTCTTCGTTGCATCCCACCCGGTCCTCCACGTCTCACCCTCTCGCGAAACTTCGGCCTTGCATCAAATTGATAAGTTTCTGTGCTACTCGCGCGAGTCATTGCATCTTTGGAAGAGTCCGTGGTGTCTTGATTTTCTGCTTCCTCTTCTGCGAAACTGAAACTATCAAAAATAGCCTCCTTCTTTTCTGATGTGAACTCTCTTCTCTTCGTTGATGCTGTGCGTCTGCCTCCTCTCACCCAGGAAGCCTTATTTGTGGATTTGTTATCATGATGGTTTGCATTGGAGTGTATCATTTCTTGCATTGCTTTATCTGTGGTTGGACTACTACTGTCACTTGAGATTGTCATGCTATGACTATGAGCACTTTCAAAGCTCGTGCTGTCGTGATCACTAGCAGCTGCGAATTGTTGCCTGCGCTTCCAGTCTAGACGTTCTGACAACATTTCGGCCTTTTGTTCAATAGACGCATACCCACTATCACCTTGCATTTGCTTTAGGCTTCTTATACTTTCTTTGCCAGACTCGGCACTGTTTCTATCACGTTCAGATGTATCCGATTCTTCAGCGCTTACACTGCTTATTGTCTGCTCGAAGGAAGTAGAAATGAATTTGGAACTATCTTCATCAGTCACGTCGAAACTTTCTGTCCTTGAAGGACTGACCTTCTCAAGGCCTTGGATCTCTTCGACATTTCGACAAGCAATAACAGTTTCATACTCGGATGACTCCGAAGCTTCCGATGAATCTTTACTTTCCAAAGTTGCTCTCAGCTGCCACAAATCCGCGTAAGCGATTGCATTGCCGCGTTGTCCATTGGCAGGGATAACAATGATACGTTCTTTCTTGTCCGTGGATACTTGCTCTTTCGGATATTTATTACTGATGCTACTTTCCGTTGGTTTTGGTGAAGGTTCTTTTGGTGGCGTTACTTTACCTTTCTCGTCTTTCTGTGACGTTAACACATTCAATTTCTTAGGCGCCCGCAGCATTGCTAACTGACCGATCGTTTTGAATTGTATTATAGGTCGAGTGACGTCTTTCGTTAGGTCTACCCCTGTAGATACTTTCTCAACATCAAGTTGCTTCTTCTCTTTCATTTGCTTTACTATTACATCGATATCCGATTCACTATCATCCGCTTCCTTTTTTGGCGGAGTTTTCTGATGGGCCTCTTTGCTTAATTTCCCTCCTGTGTCAAGTTGCCGTGAATGGACTTGCGCTCTGATTCTGCTGCCCTCTAAGCTGGAACGAGATCCTTCGAGTGTCATACTCTCGCCGCTACCGTGCCCCCGTAATTCTGCGAGTCCGATTGGCGATCTTGGTGACTTGCTTCTACGGCCATCTGGGTAACCTCTTAAATCTAAATTTAACCTTCCAATATCCGGGCTTTGTTCAAAGTCCCTTCCGTATCTGATGGAAAATGTAATAAAAAATATCATTAATGATAAAGATAATTAAAAAAGATTAAGATTAAAATGATGAAGGTATTAGCAAAAAAAAAAAA
>KN884000.1:23319-36792 GCA_000934455.1 Apostichopus parvimensis
TGAAGTAGTCTGAGGAGTCCTTTGGGTAGTCTTAAACACTGGTGAGATAGTGAAATGCCATGGAGGAGGAAATGATGTTGAAATGATTAATGATCATGCATATAGTCAAAAAAGATGATGAAGAGTGATCAAATGTCAAATGTTCAAATTAAGACTATCAAAGTGTACTTAGACAAAGGGGAACCATGCAATCTTGCAGAAAAACAGTCATTCATATGGCATTGAGTACACAACAATCCCATATCTCTTTTGCCTAACTATATCAACATATGGAAGTATAAAATGAACTATTTTTGCTAAGGCAGTCATCTTAAATACAACAAAATATGCTAAATCATATTATCTGATATTCCAACCCAGGCAGTATGATACATTTTCTTTTTTGGAGAGGCAGGGGGGGGGAGGGGGTGGCAGAAAAATTGTACCACATTTATGCTGCCATTGATCTATTGTATCAAATCTCTTACAAAAGAATTCGATGATATTTGAGGACAAGGTCTTGATTTCAGAATGCGAGAGCAGTACTTAATAATAACTAAGTACTATCACAACAACATTTCTTTAATGAAAATGTAACATTGAATATTCATGTGAAATTTTCAAAAAACTGATGGCATCCTTAGTTATGTGATGGACACAATTTTGTGAAAATGAAAATGTTAATGGGAAGAATGTAACTGGTGGTCGTGAATGGTAAAACTATTGAAATGAATGAGACAATTGTCAAAACAAAACAAAACTATGCTCAAACATAGCTGTTAAATCCCAGCTGTATTTGGAATACATTGTAAATGAGCAGAGAGCTGAAAGATGAGAATGATAACCTGTCGTAACAGATCATGGATTGGATTGTACACAAAATAAATACGGAAATATTAGTATAGATAAAAACAAATCATGACAATAATTATATAGCAATGCTGCAAAGAAATTTTTTTTTTTAGTAGTTTGAGGATAAAAAGACATATTTTAACAAATTATTAAAAGAAATAACTGTTTTAATGTAGCAGTTAAAGTGCAAAATTTCCTTTTGTGAGATTGTCAATAAGCAAAAATCTGCGCCCAAATTATAGTCTCAGCATAAAAGGAGTTGTACTTACAAATCGTTGATGGTGTTGGGGGAGTTGACGGAGGACCAGTGGTACTCTGCACCGTCGTGGATGTTGGAGGTGAGGTAGTCGTTGTTTGCGGTGAGGTTGTGGTCTCCTCCGTTGTTGGAGGAGAGGTTGTGGTCTCCTCGGTTGTTACTGGAGGAGAGGTTGTGGATTCCTCCGTTGTGGTGGTTATTTCTGTGGTGGTAGGTTGTGGGGTGGTAGGGAAGACCTCGCAGTCCTGGACACATTCACCATCTCTGTAGTACTGCCCGGGTGGACAAGTACAACCTTCCACACAAGTATAGTTACAGCCTCCTTCTCCGTTTCCGAGGTCAAGCAAGGCACAGTCAAAATCGCAAGGACTGATGCAGGGATCGTATCTTTCGCATTCCTCGCACTGGATTGCTGAAAATTGGTAGCAAAATGGTTGAAAATGAATGACAAAGACAAAACTCTTATCAATTTTTTGCTCAAACAATTATTTTCATAGTCATTAGAAAGGCAACCTCACTCCTTTGGCACTGGATGGCTTGAATTTACATCCAAGAAGAGCCCAGAAATCTATGATGGATATTTGCTAGACTTAAATCATTACCATAGTCCCAAATGTGTGGCAGTGTCCCTGCAATATAGCTCTTGCAGTCGCTGTTAGTCATAACTCAATCTTATGATAGACGTGACGTTTTACACATATGTTAGAGGCATGGTTTGTAGCTATAAATACAACTACTTAAGCAATGTTTTAAAAAATATATGAATACAATATATACTGTTTTGATGAACACAATATATGAAGGACTAAAGCAAATTCTATTTGAGTGGGAAGGAATTGGGTAACCTTGTGCCTGATGCAGTATGTCCATTGGACAAAGAAATGGAATGGTAGGTAGATGGATAATATATCATGTTCAAAATTTGTCAGAATTGCAGAAAACGTGCCGAACATCTGCAATGCATGCAAGTTAATACTGAACGTGTCAGTTAACGGGGAGAGCTTTAGTTTACTTACGACACACATCCTGTCTTCGCCATTCCACTGGAACTCCAAATTTGTTACATTCGTAGGCGTAGGTAGCTATGGCAGTACAGAGGCAGTCACAATCGCCTCCCATGTCACAACCACAGGCGTCGTAGACGCATTTGTCATAGAAGCCGGCAACATCCACTTTAGCGTGACAGTTCTTAAATCTGTCCGATTTCAATTCGTTACATCTCCTGTAGGCCCAAGCTCTCCTGTGTGGATTGAGGCTGCAGGCATCGTCGATACTGGGAGGGTCTGCACAGTACTCATGTACCTGTCACACAAAAAAATTACAAACTTATCCGATGTTGCCTACAAGTCAATGCGATGAGGGATCTTCATTTGAAAGCGAAAGTTAAAACCAAAACCATACGTTTAAAATTCCCTCGTGACTGCAATCTGTTACTTCTGAGATGGAGATGTCACATGACCACAATTTGAAATAGGTTTTGAGATTTGATGGGGTAGCTTTGGTATGTATTAAATGTAATGAAGGATCTTCATTTGAAACCGAAAGTTAAAACCGAAACCATAAGTTTAAAATTCCCTCCTGACTGCAATCTTCTACTTCTGAGATGGAGATGTCACATGACCACAATTTGGAATAGGCTTTGAAATTTGATGGGGTAGCTTTGGTATGTATTATAATGGGGATTAAGATCTCAAGCTCAGGTCTTGAGTATGAGAGTCCTCTACACAGGGAAGTTGGGCTCAAGATTGGGATACCCGATCTGGATCTGATCCAATATGAAATAATGGCTATCAAAGTACATAATATGTGCTCTTGAGTCGTTGAATCACTCTAACACACAAGTTTTAAAATACCAAAATAATATACTTCTTGATTTACAATTCTGTACAATTAAAATCACACCAGAAAATGATAACACAATATGATATGAGTCATAACTGCTACCAAACTGTTTTGCTATGACTTGATATGCCCGTCTCAGAGCTTTTCCAAGCAACACAAGGTGCAATAATGTAAGAATATAACAGTAACATGTGAATATTTAAATATTATTTGTATATAACATATACACTGATAATTCTGCAAAATTGAGATATTTACTGGAAAAAAATAAAACAAATAAAAGAAAATAGAAAAAGAGCAGCTCCAAACGAGCGAGAAATTAATATCCAAGAAATATTGCAACTTGTTTTTTTGCATTCAATCTTTCAGAATTGTATTTCTATATTTTCCAATCTCCTCTCCACTTGAACAATTGTTGCTACTCTCCTGCACTAAACACCATGTTTGCACCATACATGCTGCACCATGCAAGCTGCACCATTTTTACACAAGTAAGCACCATTTGATGATCACAAAATGAGATTTAGTAAGAGAACTACTATAGGAAGATTCTGTGAATGAGATTATTGCATGATACCAACCTTCCATCCGTTTGAGAACAATATTGCATCGTCTGAAGCTTTGCCTCCACTCCTGGTCATGAAGTCATTGTCTGCATTGTCGTCATAGTTACCGCAGAGACCTTGCACCTAAATGGTTAAAAGTATTGAAAAGTGTAAACAAAACTCCGGCTAAAATGGAACATCAGGAACTTAAGAGTTTGAAAACTGAATTATTTGTGGAATTTATCAATGTATTCATTACTGCTTACAACAACATCACGGGTGAAAACTTGGCAAAGTACAAAGTGACAAATTTGCAACTAAATTTTCAAACATTCTAATTTTTCAAAATTTTCAAAATTTTCTAGTTTAACACCTTGAAGAGAACGTTACACAGCATACAACTCATAACAGCAGCAAAGTTGAAGCGATGGTAGGGCGAGCTGTTCCAATTACTAAGATCACAAACAAGTCTTCAAGTTTGGTGATAAGGCTAGGTTCAAACCTTCAATACAATTTATGTGATAGGAAACTTAGGATAATGCTGCTGTCTGCTTTTCACAATGACTTGTAGGCCTGTCAACACGCTCACCTGGCCTTTGTATTGTGGTGCGATCTGGACCTCCAAGAATGTGCCTTTATCCCACATCAGGGTGATGCCAATGCTTGTAAAGACGAACACATAGGAACCCACAGATTCCACTCGGAAGTTTGAGAAGGGATAGTCAGTTTTGGGAACGTCACGTCCCTTCACAAGGAATACAGTTTCTGCGTCTAAAGGATCACCTGAGGGAGAGAAAGTCAACTTCTATCTACAGACGATGTATATAAGAGAGCATTGTGGACAATTGGTTAAGGCAGCTGATTTGTGATCTAAGGTTAGCAGGTTCAAGTCCCGGCCAGATCATTACATTGTGACCTTGGGTAAGGCACTTTATCTCCATTGCCTCTCTTCATACCCCAGTTTGTGGCTGCACCCTATGGGAATTCCCCAGGGGACATGTGCCCCAGGAGGGATTCATTGAATAGCGTACACTTTGGTGTGTGATTGTGACAAGTTACCAATCACCAGGGATTGGGATTAAGTTGTCAAGACATGTGAGGAGCCTTCCCCTCAATCAAGCATTTAAAATGCGCCCTTTAATACCACTGTCATAACAGTTTACCTGCCTCTGGCATTTTAATAGGCTCTCGTGTTAGATCGCTGGAAATTTGAGCTGAGGAAGTGACTTGTCCATGCTCGTTTCCTTTGCTAGGCTCGGCGAATTGATAATATGTAACAAAAAGGCTAATGTTCCAGACTAATAACCTTGAAAGGTGCAGAAGTGGCCAGTGGCGAAAAAATGAACGGCAGTCTTACAAAAGGGCGGTATTTGCATGGACTGTAAACCTTCAACTTTAACTACAGATGAAAGATAAATATTATATTTTTTACGACTTTCTCACCGATGGTCAATGCAATTGACTTGGTACAGGTTACCCCACTGGAACCGCAAGGGATACTCTTCACGATGATGTGGAATGGAGCTACAGCAGCCCCCTGTACTGTCTCCGCCAGAATATACTCGCAATCTCCTTGGAAGTCGTAAGTTCGGGAATCAAAGGTCTTGAAATGAGGGTCACCCCAAGCAACACAGCTACCTGATTAGTCAAAAAGCAACCACAGAGGCAATTAATGTTAATGTTGTTCTTTTAACTTCATATGAACATACAAGAGTACCCTTGTATGACATTTAACACCTATTGTGGCAACAAAGACAATTTTACCAAACAAACAACAAACAGAAAAGACAAAATGCATTTCAAAGGCAAAAAGTAGATATCTGTCCTGTCATTGAAGATTCAAAGATAATTAGGACAAAAGACAAAAGTACAAATCTAATGGGCACAATGCTTCTATTTCTCGTATCAAGTTTCTGGCCCATTTACTGTTGTTCACAAACACGCCGTTTGATATGCAAATACATTCACTGTTAGTCATTACACTCAGCTACCGAACCTTAACACAGTTATAAAAAAAAAAATAACAGTGACAATATGCTAAACGTTAAGAAATGTCGTAAGAGATTACCCCATGACAATCGACTGAGTGTACGTGCCATATGCCTGGCAGTATTGACCTATCAAATATGCTCAACGTTTTTTTTTTTTTTTTTTTTCGTTTTGCACAATCGCCCTCAATGCAGTTTACTTTAAAAAAAAAAACACCTTAACCTCTGTAAATAATTTGGAGGATCAGACTCTATAGCTTATGCATTTCTACACCTTTCTCACAATTTTGCCAGGTAAAAACATCAAGGAAAACAAACTGACAACAACTGCTATTAAAAATGGCGCAAACTAACACTTCTGCATAGTTGTTAGTTGATAGCATAAACTACCCCAAGCACTGCCATTAGGATTCATCCTTGAGCCCACCTAATTAATTGACCAGCCACCGTATGATTGTAAACACAAGTGCTCTAAAGGCTGGCACTACTTTCCTGTGTGAAGACAAAATTTGGCTTGACCACTGAAATACTGTGTGTTTAATCATGAACTATGATGAAAAAGTATGGCTAGCATTACCAACTCGGGTAGACATTCTATCACTCCTGTTTTTGGCCAAACACAAGGGGACTCGGGTGGTATTTGCTATAGGCAGGGAAGATCTTAATGTGCTCATGATAAAATACCCAAAGCTAGCTGTCTTTGGGTGTCCAATCAAATATGTCATTTACAGTCTGACTCACCAATACAATGTTCCAGATTATCACAAGTCCAGCCATCATCTGAACATGTACTGAAGACAAGACAAACACAAGATGAGAATGTTAAGGTTACGTTAGATAATTCTGTAAAGCTGTCCAGTTAAGCTCTGTCTTATTGGAAGAAAACTTATCTTTGGTCTTGATATGCATAATATATAGTACAAATATGCAGGGGTAAATATTAACAGTCGTCCACTCTGTCCGAGACGATCAAATTTCTGTTGAGACGACCAAATTCAGCTTTGGAGGTTGTCCTGAGGACCACTAGTTGTTATTATTATATTCAAAGTACATTGTAACTAAATACCCCCGGTAGGTAAAATGATACATTGGTATCACTCTAGTACTTTAAAGATACTGAAGCAAAACGGGTGGTTTGCCTATGATATGTATGTTACTGTGCTCTACAGCACTGTACTGCAATATCCTGCAGTGTAATGTAATGTACTGTACTGTAATATACCGTACTATGCTCTACTCTGCTGAACTCTATTGTACTGTTATGTACTGCACTGATCTTCAATGTGAGGTACTCTAATGAAATGTACAGTACTCTAATGTGTTGTACTGTATTGTACTGCAATGCAATGCACTGTACTGTACTGTATATATTGTACTGTGCTCTACTTTACTGTAGGCCAACAGTTATGGACTCTACTGTAACATGACGCACTGTAATGTAATGTTCTGTCCTCTGCACTGTATTGTATTGTTATTATTATATTCAAAGTACATTGTAACTAAATACCCCCGGTAGGTAAAATGATACATTGGTATCACTCTAGTACTTTAAAAATACTGAAGCAAAATGGGTGGTTGGCCTATGATATGTATATTACTGTACTCTTCAGCACTGTATTGTAATGTACTGTACTGTAATATGCTGTACTATGCTCTACTCTGCTGAACTCTATTGTACTGTTATGTACTGCACTGATCTTCAATGTAAGGTACTCTAATGAAATGTACTGTACTCTAATGTGTTGTACTGTATTGTACTGCAATGCACTGTACTGTACTGTATATATTGTACTGTGCTCTACTTTACTGTAGGCCAACAGTTATGGACTCTGCTGTAACATGATGCACTGTAATGTTATGTACTGCACTGTAACATACTGTACCATAGTGTGCAGTGCGGCCACACTGTACTGCAATGCACTACACTGTACTCTACTGTACATACTCCACTACAATACACTACACTAAACTATAAACTACTCTTCAGTTCTTAGTCAATGCATAATTGCGTCATACCACGAGATCCAACTTTCATGCACTGTAGCGAGTGTAAACCTGACTAACTCACCATTCTCGGCAAGCAGTCTGTTTCACTGAGTCTCCAACTTGGTATGTCAGACCACCGTGGTAGCACGGACAGGAACTGATGGGTATGCACTTTCCATTGTGAAGCATCTTATCCCCTTGACATTGACATCCACCAGAGCAATTATCGTAATCGATGTAACAGCCTGCATAGTCGTTAACGTTATCGCAGGTCTTTGGACACGGTGACAGACAGGCCACATATTCTTGGTTTTCACCACACGTTGCATCTTCACAGTCCTCGTCCAGCTCACAGGTCCAACCGCCATTGTGGCAAGTGCTTTTTATTTAGAAGAAAGAGAAAGACACATAAATTCATTTCAATTGGACAGTACCGATGGAAAAACCCAGAACAGAAAGTTTAAAAAACAACCCCCATACATCGAATAAACTATAGCGTTTTTTCCTGCCCTGTGCTAAATGGGCACACGTCCAACCCGACCATATATGCCTAAGCAGTCGTGTACAAACATATTTAGATACACCATCTGAACATTTGTCCGACCCACCTGACCTAGCTAACTTTATCAGCTGTTCATCTTCACGATTTTACATTCGGTTTGGCCTGTGTGCATATTTCATTGCAATGCATCAGGATCCTTGGCGACCAGCCAGTTGCACAATTAAGCTTCACAATAAATTTACACTTCATTTATTCCACACTATAGATCCAAGCACATGGAGCTGGAGATTTGATCTTGTGGTCAGCAGGGAGAAAAATCACAGTAATTAACTGTGATGGTCAGCTGCCATAGTGGGAGAAAAGAGGGTATGGGGTAATGGGGTATAGGGTATGGGGTAATGGGGTAATTGGGTGTTGATGTCACCTACCTTGGCAAACTTTTGACCCAGATTATTTCCTAAGGGCAAAAATATTTGCTATGACAGATACAGGTGGTTCAAGACAGTGATTGATGAATCCTGTAAGGACATCAATAACTTATTTCCACACTGACCCCTCACCCCACACGACCTTTTTTGCATACTAAAATACTTCGCTGCTTAATTCATACAAATCTTCCCTAATTCATCATCTCACCAGAAACCGCATCTCTCCATCCTGCTCTCTCCGGGCAAGAACATCTCGCCTTCGAATTCACACTCGCAGTCGTCTGGTTGGATACAGTTGCCGGTTATACCCCGGATCAGTCCCTCCGGACAGACGCAACCCTCGATGCAGACGTCGTGACAGAGGTATGCGGATGAAAAGGACCTGGCGGCACAGGATGACTGGCAGGATTCCAGACACTGGGTGTATCTCAAGCCGTCCGCCTCGCAAGAATCGATGGCTGATGGAAGAGGGATTGTGAACATCGAAATCAGAATGGAGAGATGTAAAGCAATGCACACAAAACTTTGAAATTTATATTAACGGCTGTGGCACCACTGATTGGTTAGCTGTAACACCACTGATTGGTTGGCTGTAGCACCACTGATGGGTTGGCTGTAACACCACTGATTGGTTGGCTGTAGCACCACTGATTGGTTGGCTATAACACCATCTGATTGGTTGGCTGTAGCACCACTGATGGGTTGGCTACAGCACCACTGATTGGGTGGCTGTAACACCACTGATTGGTTGGCTATAGCACCACTGATGGGTTGGACTATAGCACCAATGATTTGTTGGCTGTAGCACCAATGATTGGTTTGCAAAAACAGAAATCAGGTAAATGCTGCCAAACTGTAAACCTTATTTACAACCATGTCTTGAAGCATTTTAAACGAAGTTGGATTCAATCTACTACATGGATAATATCGGTATATCATTTTAACATAGATTTTAAACTATTACCGATACGAGCATATTCGTTTTTTTTCCATTTTTGTTTCTTTTCCCTCTTATACCAAAAATTGCTAGTTAGTTATTTAGGTTAGGACAGTTAGTAAGTAACGCACTTAGTTTCATATTTTTGAACGGGCAAATACGGTTTGGCTACACTGAAAACTCAAAAAGTGACCCTGTGTTAATACAAAACCTGTGCAGTACCAAATGAACTTTCCAGCCTCTAACAGTTGCTGGCAATTCCTATACGTCCATATTTTCCCTGGAATGTGACAGCCAAAAGCCACACTCATACATAACATACTGTGTAACCAGCAATTCCTCTCCATTTTTGAACTTTGATACAATCCAGTATGCATGCAGCAGGGAAAGGATTTCTATTGCCAAAAAAAAAAATTCTTTTTCATTTTCCATTCAGTGGTTTTTGTTTGTTAATTAAATATTTATCTCTGTGCATTATGTGTGCATTCGGTCAAAGCCTTTAACTAGAATATACCCAAAGTACCCCCTCACTTACCACACTCAGAAGAGACGTTACGCCAGTCGATCGCCACACCCTTCCGCCAACATTCGCTTGCATATTCTGCTATCATGTGGCAGTGGCAATTCTTCTTCAGCTTACAACTACAGACATCCAATTTACAATTTGAAATGTAGGTGGCTGGGCTCACTTTGGCATGACAAGCTGTTGAAGGAGGAGGAGGGGAAAGAATTAAGAGAAATTTTAGTTTCATTCAGTGACCTCATCTTGACAAGGTTCCTGACTAAAGAAGGTTTGGGTACAATTCCTTATCACATAACTCAACATGCTGACAATTAAAAGCAACATATGACTCATCCTTAACACCTAAAAATCAAACTTGTGATATAAAGCCTCCACCCCCCCACCCCACCCCACCCCCAAAACAAAAGAGACAGCAAAAAAATGTGCACATCTTTGCAGAACGTAACACAAGAAATGATTGACTAGGTACAGTAGAGTAAGCAATGATGTCACAGATGCAGTTTTGCTTTTCTTAAGAAATCTGACGTAAATTTTCTACCTTTAAAGTGGATGCATCAGATTAAGAAATACACACACATGTTCATTGGTATCTTATAATCTGTAAAACCTCCTATAGTGTAAGCTGGAATCGTACCGCATCCAAGATCAAAACAGTATAGGGAAGATTTTAATGGTCAAATTATGTGCAGCATTGTTTAAAGCTTTGAACCTTGCCTCATGTCAAACACTATTGGTTCACATGCTATAGAGACAGCTTGACACTTGTATCGCAATTTGACCATTCTGCGTAGCATTCCAAGATGCGATACTTGATAAATTATTCCCTATGGCTACAAGGGTTAAAAAAAAATTAAAGAACAGACAAATAAAATTGTCCATGTGCATCTGTGACATCACAACTGCTTGCTCAAGTTCACATTGGGGACAAAACGTATATATATACACTTGAATTGGACAATTTTCTTAAATAGCAGTATGTAGAAAATGGAATGTTATTTTTTTTTTAATAGGATGCTTGGTTTACAAATTCCACTTTACATATCAACAAATATCATTAACCTTTGAAGTTTCTAGCACTAATATATTTTCATATTCGAGACAGTGTGACTAGCCTATCTTCAATCTTGCATATATATATCACGGTTGAAGGGGCTGACGCTAGCAGTGACTTTCAGACACAGAGAGAGAAGTAACTTGAAAAACTTCATAGAAGACATTGTCGAAAGTAATCTTGAATAAATCTTGCAAACAGTGGAATATACTTAGGAAAGGGACGATACTAATTTGCATACTAATTTGCATAATTATATGATATAAGCATAATTATCCGACATAATTATACGATATACGATATAATTATACATAACGATACTAATTTGCATAATTTGCACTAATTTGCATAATGAAAAAAACACAAAAAATATAGAGATCTTCTGAAGGACCCATGCTACTACCACTGACTGACCTGTGAATGGTTCACTTTGAAGGACCGAACACTCCGAGGTGGCTAGGGCCCTCCTCTGCGTGTTGATGCTGCAGGAATCCGCGGGACCGGTGATAGACACATCCTGACAGGCACTGCCGTACTTCCACTTATTACCGAACGATTGTGGATTGCTCTCAGTATCCCCTTTAAGCCAAACGAAAAAGAAAGAAATTTGTAAATCTGTAAAGTTTACAGAAATTTGTAAACATTGACCACCTGTGCCAGTAGTAGTCTGCAATTTTTTTTGGGCGTTCAGTATTAAGTAGCATCAGAACATATATAAATAAAACATTTTATCTCAATTGCCATGTTGTAATCATCAAGTTTAGGGACAGTTGAACCATTAAATTGCTATCTCAGTGTGTATCAACTAACCCAAAATTGTTCTGTCGTTGGTCGGTTAGAAGTTAACAATGTCAACTTGACAGTAAAGATCAATACATACCACAAGAGTACTGGATAACCCCTTGAAATGTTTTAACTGAACCTGTTAACATTTCTTAAAAACATATCTCATCAAAACGCATGAGAGGGTATAAAGGTACACCACCATTTGACCCACCTGCCGCAGTAAAGTAGTCATCATTTTGGTTCAATGTGAAGGTACCACACAGACCACAGGTGTGGTTATAATGGGATGGCTGAACGTGAATCTCAAGCCTAGTGTTACCGTCCCACATGATGGACACGCCGTTCCCAAGATGCACCTGTACGAATGTGGAAGAGAAATGTGTAGAGATTCTTCGATAAACGTTTATGCGCACAGGAGGTTAGAAATAGTGCTGCTAGTCTTTGAGCAGTTTTTCTCAACAGAAACTATATTCTATGCGCCATCTGCCTGCAGTAGCATTGCGTTTGGATGCCAAATAATTGGGACTTTTCGTGTTTCTTCAACCAAAAGAACTTACCATTTCCCTGATTTTCTTAAGGTTTTTTGGACATTCAAAAGTCACTTTACTTTTTACGACATTCCAGTTAAGAAAAGTACAAATATGGTATTCATCGGAACATGGCCGTTTCGGAAGTATGATGCAATCATTTTCCAAACATAGACATAATTAATGGCTACATATTATCCCCACAAGCTTGGCAGTAAAACTTTGTCATGTGGGATAAATAGTTGCAACAAGTAACAGTTAAGCTGATGTGGCAAGTTTGCAAAATAAATACATTAGTGGTGTTAGGTATAAACACGGCTACACAAAAGTTAGCACCAACACTGTGCCCCACTTTGCAACCAAAGAAATGTTGTAATCTTAACCCTGCAGGAAATACTTTTTAATCTGCTGCATTTTCTTCTAATTACCTTGGATTTATTCACTACCAAGCAGCCTTTATATTTACAAAATTTAAATTAAACAGAATTGTAAAATGCCTTCCTGCATCCAAACTGTATGCTAACTGCACTGTCATACTGACAGCATTGTGTGTGAGTAGGGGCTATAATACTTGCATCCTTCTATAACAAGTCTACCAATCTTAAAGATATAATGTCCTTTGTATTGCAACATGCAAAGATACTAATGTCCTTTGCATTATAACATGTAAAGATACTAATGCCCTTGTATTATAACATGTAAAGATACTAATGTCCTTTGTATTACAACATGTAAATATATTAATGCCCTTGTATTATAACATGTAAAGATACTAATGTCCTTTGTATTGCAATGTGAAAAGATAAAGTCCTTTGTATTACAACATGTAAATATACTAATAACCTGTGTATAGGGCTGCTCTACATGTTTTTTTTTTCTTTTCTTTCATAATTTGACCATTTTCCACAGCGCCTCTCTCTTTACGTCACTACAGTAGATACGTTATTCCCTGATATGAGCTATACCAATAGTATCCGATTGGTCTGTTTCTTTTTATATTTCATAGAGGGCACAGTCAGACCTAGCAGTAAAGCACACATGTTACCTGCCAAACACCCCCCTCCCCCTTTCCTCTCCCTTCCGAGGGGACTATTACTTACAACTGAAGTAGATTCCGTGGCCACGTCAATGTATATATCGCTGATCAAATGTGGGAAGCTGGAGATGATATCACCGTCCAGAGTGACAGCGTGGCCTCTTCCCAATCGAACGGTCTTGGAGCCGTACTCGATGGAGACGGCTTTGATGCAGGAGTAGCCTCTGGTGCCACA
>KN884001.1:2387-18369 GCA_000934455.1 Apostichopus parvimensis
TTTGGAAAAAAATTTCAAAAGAACTCTTCTACAATAATTACACATAAACTTGTAAATACTTCCAAATGATTCCAGTCATAAAACTCATACTATTAAGGTTGAAGTCTGTCTTTAACCCTCATTATAAACACATTCCTTATATAAACACTAATGCTATAATCTCAAAGGTCACTTTTGGGTACTAAAAACTGATTCGTAACTAAATGATCACACAAATCATGGCAAGATACCTATCCTGGGTTCATTTGTCAAAAATCGAGGGAATAAAACATCCCACCAGTTTTGTTCACTGACAATGGTTATTATGATTGTGTGCTTACTTAACATTTACCTCACGAAGGCACCACATAAAAGAACAAAAAAACATTGTTTACAACAATTAAATTGAATGCATTATGAAACCATTATGAAACCATTATGAAACCATTGCGAAACCATCATGACACCATTACGAAACCAAGGTTTCTTCTGGAAAAGAAATATGCTTGACGGGGGGGAGAAATGATGACAAATCTGTGATTTAATTCACAATTGCTTCCACTGGTGCTTCTCTGATATAACCTGGCAATACATAACTGGTTACGTAAAGTTGGAAAATTACATAACTGTGCCTCAACTGGTCGTTTACTTGTTGGTTCTTTTCTCTACTCGGCTGAGGCAGAAAGAGAATTTTTTTTTTCTGCAAAAGTGACAATGCGTATGATTTCATCCCTTGAAATCCACCAGCAATGCGCAGTTTTATAATGCGTTCACTGAAACGAATACAGTTCTATATTTGAACAGCGAAGGGAGCCCTCTTTCCAGCATTTCTTTCGTGTTTCGTATTCTTTGATTTACACACGACAGCAGCGAGCGAGTCTCGCAGACTGTTAAACACAAATTCTCTTCCCGCCCCTCTCTGCAATTGAATTTATTTCGGCCAACAGGGTTTTCAACTGACCTTGTAGTTGCACCACACAGCAAAGTCCACTTCCCAGTCGTGAAGTTTCAGCTCGACGTTGCCAACTGCGTGTGCCAAGTCAAAAGCCACCACACATCCCTGGAGAATGACAGCAAAAATATATCAATTCAAAATCTGTTTAGGAAAGCTTGGGCATATTAAAGTGGTTAGTGAGGGTGGTAGGTGGAGCAAGGGGGGATTTGGGCAGGTAGGTGGGAATGTTTCAATGTTAATCTGACATTAAATATGTTCACCGGTCCGGTTACTAAAGGCAAATAAATACTTCCCTTTTGCATTCATGAAGATAATAGGGACATTCTGAAAATATATCTAAAGCTAAGTAAATCGGAATGTTGATGGCATGGCATACCCACAAAAGTTATGGTGTTTTTTTAATACTGTTTAAAGTTTGTTGGTATCTAATAGTACCCACGAAACATAGCAAAATAAACTTGAAAACTTGATATTTAGGCTAGATAAACACACAAAAATTGTATACATCATCAACAAGGCACACAAATTGCACAAAAAATGAAATCAGATTTGAAATAAAATATTTTAAATCTAATAGCTTAAATTATTCCATTACAATTTTACAAACAAAGTCAATTCTAATGGCAAAACTTGTTTAAACTTGTTGTTTTGACAAGTCTGTTTCTAATTTCATCCTCTGCACCCTCTCGCCATGAAAGCCACCCCCGGACGGCATTTCGTAACGTGAAGATTGTGAATTTTTTTTGTGTCAAGTCAGGCCTTTAGTCATTCGGGAAACAGGTTTACTCTATCATTCATTCATTCTTTTTTTCCCTTCTTTGTTCAACTCTGCTTCAGTTTGAGAGACAGGCGAGTACCTTAGCATGGCCGGCTTTTGTAATAGCTTCCATGTCGAACAGTTGTCCTGAGAAGTACTGGAGACCGCCCATGAGGACGACCGCTATCTCGTCTCCTTCTCGTTCGATAAACGACAAGATCTCTTCAGTTGTGATGACGTGTCGACCCTGAGAAGCGAAAAATGAATTGGTATCAATGTATATAACAGATATTTAAACAACAACAATAAAAATCTGCATTTGTATTCAACTGTATATCAAAATGGATACGACCTGTAGTAAACAAAGAGAGTCTGCATTAAACATAGCATGTTAAACAAAGCACGAGTACAGAGAATTTTCCACAAATAAAGCTTTAAAAGGATTAGTACCACCATGCTTGATGGCTAAACACTTTGTTTTGTCTCCCTCTATATCTGCTGTGATCCCCTTCACCCCCCTCACACCCCCACCCCACACCTATCACAGCTTATAAACTTATACTACAAGATAGCATACATTTCGCACAGCAATAAAGTAGTACATACTTAGTACATACATAATAGTACATACATAATAAAATATTACATACGTACATACTTATTATGATACTGTTTGGGTCAGCATCAGTGGTCAGCCATATCTGTGTATTGCTGCTATGTATGTGGAATAAAACAACATCACCCCTCCCCTACACTCCCCCCCCACACCCTCCTTATTAACCACCCATCCCATTGTACTGTAACATCGAGAGAAAAAAGTTAGATAGATAAATCTTTCATTTCCCTGAAATTCGGCATCTTGTTTCTCTCATTAAAGAGTGGTGCGTAATTTCCAAAAAACTCATCTGAATAATTTAATTCTTTGAATGATTCTGTAAGGAGGATTTATAGTTCTTTTAAGACTGCCAAACGAGAGAGATATCTTAAAGTGGTCTGTATACCCCACCTGTGATGGCTTCAAGCATAGAAGACTAGACTTGGGATCGTAGCCTTTGTTACAGATCTGAGACTCCATGGCATACTGCGGAAAGAAGGAAATAAAAAAAAAGAAAAATATGAAAACTTTCATTCATGCTCATAGCCATTCCTCAAATTACATAAATCTGCCACTGAAAATTCTAGGGCTTCAGAAAAACATTAGTTTTCTTCCTTTCCTAATTTTTTGGTTGGTGGTAGAGTCATTTACTTGAACAAGACCTCAGATCAACAATAATGTAAACACATTTTACGACAAACTTCCCCCAGAAATCTTTGTTCAGACAAGACAATACACTATAATACTAAAGTCTGTTAAGGTTTTGGTACACAAGCATTTCCATGACAGCCTAAAGGGTTTGTCCACCTCTCCAACCCCCCTCCACCTCCTATTCAACCCCCACTATTTAACCCCCCTGTTAACATAGATGTCACCACACTCTAGCTCAGTATCCACTACTTTGCTCCAATTCTCCAATTTGGCCCCAAAAATATTGCACTTATTATACTTACATGGTCTGCTGGAAACGCTTTTGACTCGATCAAGATTTTGTGTCTCTTCTCTGTGGGTCTGTAGAAAGATACCTGATGAAGGGGGGCAAAGAAAAACAGAAAATAAGGTGTATGATTGAATGAGCCCCACTTGTGACTTAAATAATAAATTTAATTGAAATACAAATTCAGGATACCACAAAGACAATCACTGAACTGGGAAAAGAAAAACAAAACTTGTAATATCTCAATGAAAGTCATCAATGATTTCCACTCCCAATCCCCTACCCTCCTTTACTCCCCCCCCCCTCCCCCTCTGCTCTCCATACACAACTAGAATCAATGACCAGGCTAGGAATAAAGCTGTATTATCATGATGTAAGCATCACTGATCCTACCAATCTCTCCCCAACCCTGTACATCTCCTCCCAACACCCACCCCCCTCCCCAGCATCTCTGCTGCACCCCCACAATTAGATTCCATGAGCAGGGCTGGGAACAAATGATGAAAATATCACCCAACTCCCCTCCATTTTCCCTCACCCCAACTACACAATCCATCAGGACTCCTGCTATCATCACTAAAGCATCATAACACCCACTAAGTGGCACCCTGATCTCCCCCACCCCCAACCACCCCTATCCCCCACCCCCACACCCCCAAAGAAAAAACAACTTTCTATAGTCTTAGCACATAGTGAATTATATACATTATCTTATCTCTTTGTAATATTGGTGATACCTTTTTGACTGGCGATACACTTTTAGAACATTGGCCAATCTGAGGTCATGTTTAGTAATGACCCAGACTAACTAGGTACAGTTAGGAAGCTGGTGATTAACTTACCATCAATAGGTGTAGGTTAACAGTCAATCCATTCATAATAGCCACTTCTTCAGGGTTAGCACCTGTTGGCACCAAAATCAACACGAGGATGAAATCTCCCACCCACCAAGTAAGTACGGAACCAGACATGTGCAATAACTAGTGGGTCACTGCACGGATATGGTTGTAGCCTTGCAGGACTTAAACATGCTGCATGTACAGTTCTGTAACTGTGCCATACAGAATGCCGTCAAGTGGAATATAAAATCTAAGAAAATCCCCACATCTTACCAAAATACAGGACACAAATCTACAGAAACTCTTTTATATACTGTGCTGCGCTGTATACATTCAATCCAACACTTGGAAAGTTTGTTTTAGCCTGTTTGTTAAATATCGTTTCATGTATTAACTTTTGTAAACTGTGTAGATGCATTTTATATGATATCCTATCATCTTAACATTAGATTTTTTTTACTTTTTTATTACTGTACAATTATTCTTCCTGTTAACATAGTTTACCACTCCTCGTTATAAATTTTATATTTATACTGGAATGAATAAATAAATATATGAATACAGTATATATCCAACCAAAGTGAGTTTCTTGAGAACGACCAACAGAACAATTTCTGTGGTACATAATTTGCAGTTACTGTAACACACTACTTGACGATTATTATGGCATAGAATCATGGATTTTTTTCTTCTCCCTTAATATAGTGTTGTAAGTTACACTTGACATACAGTATATATGGCATCGATTCATATTTTAGTCACTTCTAGCATTGGCATTACAGAGGATCCTCCTCCTCTGTTAATATGTTAATTACCTTTCGTGGCTCGATTTATTTTGTCCGGCCGCCCAAAGTCTGTTATCTGGAACATATGTCCCAGAGTACAGTACATTACAAGCTAAGTTAAACGATTGCGCAATCTGTAACTTTGTCTACAGAACAAGCCCTGTGTCCCGTGGACGTGTTCATAAACAAAAACTTTAATTTTATCGTTCTTTGAAAGAGGGCTAATTCCTGTATGAAAGAAGTATCATGTGAATGTGATAGTAGGGATCCCGTCAAAAGTGACACAGAGATCATTCAGGCCGTTATGGCAGATACAGTAGTTAGCATTCACTGTACATGGCTTTATAATGGAATTAATACAGTATGTGTATATATCTATATTTTAATGCTTAACATCTACAGTACTACACAATGGCAACACAGTATACAGGAAAACATACCCTCAACACTGCATCACACCTATAAACTGCACAAATACTGTATGATAGATACAATACACAAGTATTTCCTTATCTGTCATACTCAATAACTAGTCAGACAGATGGTGAAGGAGTCCTGGAAATATGGTTTCATTTACAAACTGTACTGTACTGCTATACCACCTGGCATATAATTGTGCAGCAAAATACTGTACAGTACAATCTGTCGCCCTGTTTGCTTAAAGAATCGAAGGGAGCTAGCTACTGTGTGCATGTGCCAGCTACCTGAGCCTACATAATGCACATGACATACACTGCTACACAAAATGTAAGATACCCAGCATGCCCTAGGCTGACTCTACAGTATTTTTATTTTTTTTCAAAGTGCTCACTTAAATAGTATCAAACATACTGAATATCATCAATATTTATATGTATGCACACTTTACAAACTTTTTTTTTATCTTCATTCCAACTGTAAACAATTTGTTGTCTTACCTACAAGTTTAGACATGTCTACCTGCATGACTTCATCACAAAACGCCCAGGGTATATCACCGAGGAAATGACCATGCACGCCACTGAAAATAAACAAATAAACAATATGTACACTGTAGAAGAGATGTGTAGTGTTGGTGCACAGAACACCAATGTACTGTACACTGTAGCAGAGATGTGTAGTTTTGGTGCACAGAAAACCAATATGTACACTGTAGGAGAGATGTGTAGTTTTGGTGCTCAGAAAACCAATATGTACACTGTAGGAGAGATGTGTAGGTTTGGTGCACAGAACACCGGCTTTGGGGGTGATACCAACTTATCATTTTACCTACAGTATTTTGGAGGCATTTAGTTAGAATGCCATCCATCTGTAGTTCCCCAAAGCTAAATTTGGTCATCCGAACAGTAACTAGATTGCTCAAACGACTGGAAAACCATTAAAAATTTCCCCTGCCTTGTCCATCCATGGGACATTATCTCTTTCTCCATGTCATACAGTACTGAAACAATAAGAAAATACTTCAAGTGACAAAAGTTTTAGGGCACAACATTAAATCAGGGTATAATTTGAACATCTGGCATCACAACCCAAAAATGCTATACAATATGGTCAAATTGCTATATACTGTTTTTTTGAAAAGATATGCGCAGCAGGTGTTGGACACAGGACCTATCGTATATGCCTATAGTCATTTTACCAGCACTGACATACAGTAGCCTTCAAAACCGCTAAGTACTGTAACAGAATTTTGAACACGAAATTATTCCCTGCGAATGACACTTTTACCATGGTCTGGAGGCTCAAATTAAATCAAGTGGCCGGACTAAATAGTCTAACAAATGGATAGGTCATTAGGTCAGTTCCTCAGATCCAACACAGAGCTCAATTGAAAAACATGAAGACTGACGTTTATTATTTCTTTTATAGCACCTCAGGAAACATGTTTACATCAATTGTATTAATTTACAAATTTGACAGAGTTCAGCGAATTGGGTTAAAGGTCAACCAAGGTTACTCAGTTGTCCACATGAAATACTAGAAACAAACAATAATTGTTTTGCTTTCAGCCACCAGGATTTGTAAAACATTGTATTAACAGTTTAACTAACATTAACATCAGGCAAGTGGAGCTAACTTCACCATCATTTCCATGTTAAGGAGTTTTAGCAAATTTTTAATATAAAATAGAAACATTAATTGCTATATTGCTTAATTAGATAGAAACATTAATTGCTAGTATATGTCAAGACTTGACTTAACTGCCTTTAGAGAGTACATGTACTGATGTACATTCCATTCAGTTTGACAGTGAAAGTTATCCAAAGGGTATCATTTTTAACAGCCAGGGCATCCAGGGCATTGTATACAGTACACACACTGTCACACACCGTCAGCGGGGGGCATTATATCTCTTTTACCTTTGATACAAGAGATCAAAACAGAAAGATTAACTGAACCCTTCATTCAGAAAGAAGTTATGTAAACAGAACCAACTGACTTTTCTTTTTTTTTACCTCACTCCTTAATGACAATCAAAGCCGATGTTGAAAGGCTTCATTAAAAATGTTATGAAACAACCATTTATAAATAAACAACTTAATCTTACAAAATTGCAATTTTCTGGAAGATAAAATTGTTTTCTTCCTGAAAAACGATCTTTCTGGACAGGGAAAAAAAAAAGAGCTTTCAATATTCACTAAACATGTTTTGGAAATAATTCATGTGGATTAACACTTAAAATTTTGCTTAATTACAGTCATTAGAACTATTAAAATCATACATGTATGTATGTAAGCTTCTACAAATTTTAACTTTTTCAAACCTCAAATTATTATTGTCCTGCATGAGAGGCCGTAACAATGTTAACTCTGTCACAATTATTTCTAAAATTGGGTCACTTTGGTTTTAATACTAAACTCAGTCTGATACATGAAAATGAAACATGGATTTTTTAATTTTTATTATTATTTTTGGTCAACTTTTGCGGTCTGTCTGTGAACATGTTCTTCTCTCATGAATGTGATAGAATTTATTTTGACTATTTTTTGCAATTATTCTTTATTACCTTGGGAAAGTATATATAGCAGGTTTCCTTGGCAACCAGACAAGAATTAGAATTCGTGAGAAACTAATGAAACAGACTAAACGTTCTCATGTACACAGGCCTTTCACTGTTCAACCCATGTATTATAATGACTTACATTCCCAGGTAGAGGCTAAAACACTTAGCTGTACCTAGCAATATTAATCGGATGAAGGGATCACTTACTTTCTACTTGAATATGGTTAATGTTGTACTAATGTCATCTGGGCAAATTACTCCTCCAAATCTTTACTTCTTAAAGGTTATTGGTACTGTAGATATCCTTGAAACCACATCTATACATGTATCGGGAATACAGTTTGTTTTGCTGTCAAATTTCCCTACAGTACAGTAGGTGAAAATTGAAATTTCACCAAAATTTATCCTTTTTGTAGAAAATATTTTTCTCCTCTGTGGACAAATGATTGTTTAGAATCATGTATCTAGTAATATTTATTCCCTGACCAATGAATGTCCAATTCAGAGTTAAGTTTTAGGGTTACAATTACCTGTTCCCCTACCCCTACCCCTGTTCCCCTCCCCCCCTGTTCCCCTACCCCCTGTTCCCCTACCCCCTGTTCCCCTACCCCCTGTTCCCCTACCCCCTGTTTCCCTACCCCCTGTTTCCCTACCCCCTGTTCCCCTATCCCTGGTCCCCTATCACAGTAAATAGCTTGCATACAAAGCCTTCAGTGAGTATGTTGGCTGTGTATTTTAGAACACACTTAGAAGGTTATCTACATGTACCCTGAATCATCCTTAAGACTTTTCAATGTTTTCTCTATAGCTTCATTTACTTATTTACTTATTATTTAATATTACTACACAGACTCCAGCAGAACTATATCAATCACCACCCAGAAAGAAACAGAACAAGGAACCACCCGGCAACATCTTTAACACAGAACTGTTTATTTCTATTTTTAAGTTTTTCGTTGGAGGGGAGCCTTATACGGCTATCACTTTCGTCACTTTCTTATCGGTTATAATATATTAATATTATATTAATATAGTAATATATTATAATAAATTATATTTATCCCCTTCTCTCTGCTGTCCAGTTTCTTATATGTGACCTTCAAGCTCAGGAGTCCTCATACTTCATGAGCATTAGCATTTCCAAAGACCAAAGGTTAGTGCGATACTAACAAGAACCCTAGTGTTTGTTTTCTATTTCTGACAAAAACATGGTCACCTACTACCTACAGTACTGTTCAATTTGTTGTGTCGTTCCCACGGTGCGATGAACTTGTTGTCAAGTTCGAATGTCGATGACCTACTTATGTTCTGTTACCAATGTCAGTGGGAATTATGTGTGTAAAAACTCGTGTTTTTCCACGTGTCATATATACATAGAAGTTTTACGTAAGCGGAGCGAATTTCGGGGAGGCTCGTTGATTGTGAGTAAGCACTTAACTAAGCATCAGTATTTGTGAAAAATATCGTAAGGTTTTTCAGATATTCTCTTTGAATGTCCCCTCCATATATCTCTCTTTCTCCGTCCACTCAAAGATCGACATTTACGCTAATTCTGTTAGGGGGAAATTATCGTAAATATCGAAATATCGCGATAACTTTTGAACTATTTATCATGACGGTAAAAAGCAAATATCGCCCAGCACTACCTCCACACTATGAATAGCGTTGTATCGATCGGTTCACTCCCATTGTGTCGGTGGTGAATAGCGAGCGCGGGGAATTTGCGTTCCTTTATTTGGAGTGCATGGAAAGTAGCGTTCCTTTATTTGGAGCGAGGTTAATTACAGTTAAGCTGCGTTTTGCGCTGAATCGCGCTAATCTTTACCAAGTTACTTATTGGCGGTACTTTAGGATTCGCGAAAACTACTAGAACTCCTGACCGGCGGTGAGCTTATGCTTGATCGTCTATTCTTTTCCTAAACTGGCTGCGCCTCAAAAACGGGAATAAGGCCTATCTCCGGAGCCAAACATTGTAAGGCTGACCTAGGTAAACGCCCAAGTAACGCACCCCTAAGTCCTAACAGTCTAAAGGATGGTCGCAAATTGCGTAAAGACGAACAAAGAGAACAACCTAGAGACACCACCAGCTACTGAATGGAAGCTTAAGAGGCCGACTGGCAACAGAAACATAGATATCTTGCAACCGATACCCGTACAAAACAATACAGTGCAAATTAAAGTGATCAAGATACAAATATTTAAAATCATGGGGAGAGTAAAAGATACTTAGACAGCGCTTCCCAAAGAGTGACAGAACTTGGTTCCAGATGCAGGAAAATCCAAAAACAATCACTGGTCAGAGACAGATAGCGATGGAAAAAGGTTGGAAAAATAATCCAGATAGAAAGATCTCATACTTTGCTTCTGAATGGTAGATTTGTAAGAAAGAGGAAAGTGGGCGGTGCCAGAGAGTGAGGGCGCATTTCTTAAACGTTGCAATAGTGTAGTTTAGGTAGATAGGGAAAAGTGCAGATGTGGAGGGGAGACAGGTAAGAGAGGAGTGAAATAAATTGGTGGTGATCAGAGCCTGAGGGGGTACAGTGCTTAGAATGTTACCAAATCACATGGCATGTAACAAGAGTGCTGAGGTAATGAGGAGATAGGTAAGCGAGGAATAAACAGGAAACAACTTACTATTTCCCCCATTTATTGAGCTCTTGGTCCATGTAGAAACGTGTCTTTTTCGGTTGCAAGCCGAGGGAATTCCCGCTGAGATAGACACAATCCTCGTCATTGTCGACCAAGGTTTTGTCAACTGCCAAAAGAAAGTAAAACGATCCCTCATCAGCCAGGAGTGAACTACAGGGATATTCCAGGGGCATCATTTTGATAAACAAAACTACCTGGGAATTTACCTCGTATTTAGCTAAAAAAAACCCATAATTTTTAAGATTTGATGAATGCGTCTGGCAACGGTAGAATAAATAATGTCATCAAGACAATTGAGAGCAGCAATTCAGTCTTTGCTTTACTCCAAAATGAACAAATCATTCAGCAAAAATTTTTTTAAATTTTCAAACAAGCTGCATCTAGTGACGAAATACTAGATGAAGGGCAACGTCAAAGTTTTTAACACATGCTCCAAATTTTAAGAGATGTCAAGGACAATATCAACAACACTAGCTAGTTATTAAATTATTAAGAGAAGATTAAAGCTCTTGAAGATTCACCATCAACAGAAACCACCTAAGTCATCCATGGTGTATGGGAGGATTAGAGGCCACCTACTGAGATCCCTGGAGTAAGGGAGGATTAAATGGCTATATTGCCTAAACATATCGCCTAAACATTTATTGCCTGGATGAAATTCTGAATACAGAAAACATTGACAGAGCTATTATACATCAATATTGCAAAAGTAACACATTTTATAAAAGGTAACATCATTCAGAGAGCATAAATTAGGAAAATAAAAACCTGAAAAAACTTGAAGAATGATCAGATGACATGAGAGACACCCTTAGAAGTAACGTGAGATCCATTCCGTGGAAGAATCAAGCCTTGGTTTAGCCAATTAAAATACAACCATATCTCAGGGGCGGGGGGGGCACAGATTCAGTCAGTATGAACTGTGCTGTATTCACTCACTTTCAAGTTAGTACATTTGTGTGTGTTTGTGTGTGTGTACATTGGGGAGGTTTGAGCCTGGGGTAAAAAAACAAATCACGGAATTTTGCAAAAATTGCGGTATAGGCTCCAGTTTGCATATGCTACAGTGTGTTAGGATAATAGTTTTTGTCCCCGAGGTAGAAAAGAAATCACGGATATTCCACGCATTCGCGGAAAAAGCTCATGCCTGAACAGAGTATGAAATGAGGATACAGAAAGGGGATAACTCACCGGACGGTATGTCTTTCATCTTTGGAACAAAAAAGTCATCTCGGAGATGCCGTAACGAATCTTCCTCGTCCATTTTTTTCGCAAAATCATAACTATGCATATCTAGACTAAATTGCCGAGCTTTTTCTTCCAACGAATCCAAGGGATTCTTCGTCTTCACACGAGGACATTTCTTTTTGGGTTCTTCCTCTGGTGATACCTCTGCTCTCTTCATATTTGAAGTTTGATTTATTTTGTCAACTCAACTGTGTCGACACTTTCGATTGGAGATGTCGTTCTATAATACCTTTAGGAAAGTGAGGAGTTATATATATATTACATCATTGAGGTTTACGCACAGTATTCGATAACTATTACAATTTCCTCACCAGTGACATATCAAGGATCTCAAAAGGGGGGAGGGAGGGGGTGCGACGGTAGGTGGGGGTTAGGCAAATGTTAATACCTGAGGACTGATTGATTTCTGTATCATTTATTATTTTACAAAAACCAAAAAACTCAAACTCAAAGAGTGGAAATTATGGGAGAGAGGGCCACCTATTCTCCAGACTGGGAATTTCACCCACCCTACAAATTGTGCTCCCTAATCCCTATACATTTCCTCTGGTTAAAATCCTGCTGGATACAAGACTGTGTTTACACCTACAGTAGCACTAATACACACTGTACATTACATGTACAGTATATATATTGATTGACATTCATTTTATAGTTTAAGTCATTTAATTAAGTGAGTTAAACCAGAAGCAGACAGTACATTGCAAATTATTATTTGTTTTTACTGTATGACACTGAAATATGCACAAGATTGAATTGAATGTCTTTGACGTACAAATAGCCAGGCTCAGAAACATGTGAAATTTAGCAACACAGGCAAAAACGTTTGTTGTAAAAATCCCAAACTTTGGGGATATCACATTTACAAATAATTACCCTGCCGAATTGTTTTGTACAAACACAGTGGTAAGTCCTCTATCTCTCCTAGAAAATGTAATCAGATTTTTTTCAACATGATGCCTTTTGAGTTATTGGCTGTCAAAGACAACCTCTTTTGTACATCAGAGCAACTTTACAACCTCATAAAATTAATATTGAGAAAGTTAGAACCCTGAAATTTGGTAAATTGTTCGAACTTAATATCCATAATTAAAGCAAAAAAACCCTAACAGCTTTCACATGGTTATGTTGGTCAAAAATTGGCATAAAAAAACCTACCACATGCGGAATCGCAGCATGAAATAGCAACTTTAGAGCTGTACAAGTTGCAATATATATTACAGGAAAGCATTGTAACCATTAGTTCGCATTGTTTGGACTGGCCATAATAACCTCTGAAATAATCAAGTACCCTGAAGCAATATTTTAGGAGCATTTTTGAACACTAATTCTTGCAACATGTTTTAGCAAAGTATACCGAAGTGGAACTCATTTAAGGTCTGATCAAGGCCTAACTTAGGCTACAGTTAACAGTTTCAGTTATTCTCCGCACACTGTACTTTCCGCTGGAAAATTTCTTGTGTGAAAAACAATTTTTTTCCCCACTTTCATGTACTTTATATTTTTCTTCAATTTTAGGATACCAACTTCAGGGTGATGAAGATAACATGAGAAAGTATCAAAGACAGTCGATAAGGATGGTTAGACTGAGTTCATGTCAGGAAAGTTAAGCTGCTTATAATTTACAGGAGGCATGGGTGTATGTAATTAGGGATTAGGTAAAGAAGTACAAGGCGATGGCAGTAGCCGTAAAAAGGCAAGAATAAAATGTAAAGATTACAACAGGTTAGTGAGAAAATACATCACAATAGATACTGCCTATAGGTATAAACTTAGCAAGACCAAATTCTTACGGCAGCTCACCTTTTGTATCTTCACGCCATATCAAAAACCACAACCAAATAAGGTGGCGTTAACTAAAATTAATTATCACCGTCACTTGTATTTAATGATCATTCGGAAGTCCGAACCGAAGCTTTCCTAATAATAATCTAGTCTCGGAGCTAAATTCTATCCTGCTTCAGTCAATTCCATCTTCTCCATCCTCCTAAATCATTTCAATGTGCCTAATCAGTTCGGTAAGCCATTCTGCTGCTGAAAAAAACCTCGTTATTTTCCTCTGACAAAAAAGTTTTCCGCTGACAAATTTGGTTTGCGGAAAGCACCTTTTGTGTCAGCGGAAAAGTTCCGTGTGCGGAGAATAATGGTACCCCAGTTAAACTAGGCTTACTAGTATAATAATTAATAGGCCTACACCTTGTACAAAAGAGGCGATTAACATATAGCAGGCCCACACGGATCGGGTCACTTTCCGCCATCGTTACTTTCCGCCATAATTTACCGCCACAGTTTTCATGACTTTCCGCCATGGCCCGGAAAACGCCGATTTCAATGCACAAGTGTTCCGAAAAGTTGTTTCGGCCAACTACCATTTCGGCCAACCTGGGGCATTTCGGCCTATACCTATTTTACTAGCCTATGCCTACTTAAGTTAAATATTAAAACCTTCTTTTCCGCCATGGCGGTAAAATGGCGGAAACTCACTTTTGCTATGGCTGAATGTTACTTTTCTTATGGCGGTAAGTTCCATTTTTCATGGCGGAATGTACCGATGGCGGAATGTCACGGCCCCCGGCCCACACTACTCACTAGGCCTGTGAAGATCAGATCCTTAAGTTTAACTTTATATCCCTGGCCCTAGCCTCAAATAGCAGGCTCAGGTTTCCTGTAGTGCTACTAGTACTACTGAGTACTGTAGTCGAAATATTTGGGTAAACTTTTCAGTCATACTCATACATAGCATAGTTCATACACTGATAAAGTATTGAAGTCATTATAATTGATTGATAAAACTGACAGTGACAGTGTCAGGTCCATGTCTGCGATTGCATTACAAAGTACAGGTTAGCCGAAATTAGATTGCAAACTTTAGACTCTCAACTACGAAACAACAGGTTTACTTTACGTAAAGACTTAGGGCCTACTCTTACTTAAATATTAATACACTTGTCTTAAAGTCTAACTTTAACGTTAGGACTAGTTAGGCCTACCTGTATTAAGTTGTAACGTACGTGCAACCGTCTGGTTGGACTTGGGTACTTACTCAAATAATTTATAAAATTATGTCATGCCCGGCCTGACCTTGGAAAATTAGCAAATAACAACCCTGCAGTTGCTTACCATATCTCTCGTCTGAAATGGTTAGTGAAATTTGGGTAACGTTTAAGGCTACTTGCTATGTAAATAATAAATATAAATCAGCAGCGTGCTTCACTCAATGATTTTTGCTAAATTGAACCTGGAAAGGATCTAGCGTGTTTTAATTCCATTCAAGTTGAAGCTAGCTTATTTATATTATGTACGGGCACCTTATGAAACATTTGAGTTTACGTAACATGTAAAAGAAAACAAAACGCTTCTCGTTACACCAGTTGACCAGAAAGTAGGTTTATAGAAATGCTAGGTTTCTTATGAAAGGTTATTCGCTGGTGCACAATGCACGGGTAAATATCCGGGCATACTGTTATTTGAAGAAAAAAACACCTCAATATCTTTAGGAATGCATTTGGTAACATACTTGGTGATGTAATCATGGCCGATATTAAGTTGACTTTAGAGACCCAAGGATCAGGAAGCCTTACAGTAGCTTATTTACGACTTATTATTCATCCAAAATAAAATAAAACTGTTAGCAAACTGCTATATCCACTAGAGAGCCTGTGTAAGAGAATGTGTAAAAGTAATAAAATGTGTAAAAGTAATTTAGCCTTTGAAGAAGATCCTGCTAGGATCGAAACGTCAGGCCAACTTACTTTTACATATTATACATCCACTTTAAAAAAAATCTTTCTTTTTTTTTGAGCGAGAAGTTTTGAAAGCCTGAAAGCTATAAAATATCCGATCTACGCATCGAACACACGAACAAATGAAAAATAATTTCCATTTTAACGAGAACAAATACACTATGCCTCAGGCTTACATTGTGGTTTGCCTATACGGTTACTGAATTCCGCTGTACCCAATTCACATGAACAATAAGCTATACTTCTCCCATCTGATCACCAAAAAAAATCGAATAATAAAGAATTCATTACGGAAATAATGGAAAACAAGAGCCGAAGGGCACTGTGGTTCCTTGCGTAGGGGTATATGACAATACACATAATATTATCAAGCAAGATTGGGCTCAAATAGTACAAGTAATTGTGGTCCTACATGTACCCATAAAGTAACCAACACTATAGCCAACACTTTTGTGATCACAAATTGTGATCGGATTTTTAATCAAAAGGCACTTTTGAGATCTAAATATGGC
>KN884001.1:29651-41724 GCA_000934455.1 Apostichopus parvimensis
ATTTATATTATTTTGGTAACTCCATGGCTATTTACAAAGCCTAAAAACATGACAAATGACATACTTACAACATCTCCTTTTGGAAACAAATATTGACACTCTATTCTGGGTTTCTCAATTTCTACCGACACTGTAATTCTGTCATCCTCTGAAACATTCTCATTATGAAGATTTATCTTATCAATCATTTTCAAAACTTCTGTGACATTTCTACCCTGCAATAGTAAACAAGAAATAGAAGAAATTGATGAAGTTTAATTTTGATCTAAGGTTATATGATAACCTTTCTTGGAATATTTACTTAGGCCTTCACTGAGTAACTGAAGTCAGTGATCAAATTATTGAAGTGGCTAAATGTCCGTCAACGTGCATTATATTTCAGGAATATTCTAATGTATTGATGTGTCCATGGCCTGGCTCCAGCTAATTATAATACTATTGTACTGAACTAGATCTCTAGCTGCTCTTAAGTTATAATGTTTTACTTGCTCCTGTTAGATCTGGGAATGGTGACAGGACAAAATCCCCCCGGACAAAATCCCCCCGGACAAAATCCCCCCGGACAAAATCCCCCTAGGACAAAATCCCCCCGAGCCAAAATCCCCCTGGACAAAATCCCCCTGGACAAAATCCCCCCAAGCCAAAATCCCCCCAAGACAAAATCCCCCCAAGTAATAAAAAATCCCATCAATTCTTTACAAAAATGCGTCATCCCGGTCCCCCGGTCCCCCCCGTCCCCGGTACCGTCATCCGGTACCGTTATCTGGTACCCCCACCGGTACCCCCACCGGTACCTCCACCAGTTCCCCCCCCCACCGGTACCCCCACTGGTACTCTCAGTGGTACTCTCAGTGGTTCCCGGACCAGTACCCTGACCAGTACCCCGACCATACCCCGACCGGTACCCTAATAGTTAGCCTGACAGTTACCCTGACAGTTACCCCCACCGGTACCCCCACCGGTACCCCCACCGGTACTCTCAGTGGTACCCCCACTGGTACTCTCAATGGCTCCCTGACCATTACCCCGGCCCGTACCCCGGCCGGTACCTCAACTGGTACATCGACCGGTACCCCGACCGGTATCCAAACTGGTACCCTGAAAGGCACCCTGACACGTACCCTGACACGTACTCTGACACGTACTAGTACTGGTACAATGACCAGTACTTTGACCAGTACCTTGACCGGTCCCTTGAATGTCACACTAACAGGTAGCCTCACAATTACCCTCACTGATCTCCAGACCAGTCCCCTGACCGGTACCCTGACCAGTATCCTGACTGGTATCCTGACCAGTACCCTAACCAGTACACTGAGTGGAACTCTGACCGGTACAGTGACCAGTATGATGACCGGTACCCTGACCAGTCACATGACCAGCACCTTGACCCGTACCCTCACAGGTACCCTAACAGGAGCCCTCACATTTACGCTCGTCAGTACCCTCACTGGTACCCTGACCAGTCCCCTGACCGGTGCCCTGACCGGTACGGATATTGTCTGGGGGGATTTTGTCTGGGGGGATTTTGGCTTGGGGGGATTTTGTCCGGGGGGATTTTGTCCGGGGGGATTTTGTCCGGGGGGATTTTGTCCGGGGGGATTTTTTCCTAGAACCCTGGGAATAGTAAAAGGTCCTTTAAATTTTCTGGAGGCAGGTTGTGGAATAGTCTTTCCCCAAAAATCCTAATTAATTTTATTACCTGAAGTCCTCAAACTTCAATTTCTGAAGTATCTTCAATATAAAATGCCCACCTCAAAATGAATCCATTTATACTCCGATAAACTGAGCTTGTCAAAGTCCTCAAATCTCAGTTCTGGTAACGATCTGGAAGTGAGTAGAAAGTTATTAATGCTCACATGCTCCGCTATCATGAAAAATCAGAAATGCAAAAGCGCATTTGACAAATTGACAGCTTTAACAATAACAAATCATATAGTTTAACTGGCTAGGAATCCGACGTTACGGTGTATAAAGAGGTGTTCACAGGTTGATTCCTTTAATACCACAAGTGACCTTTGACCTCCGCCAAAAACATTGTGCGCTCTTGTCTACATCATGATGGGCAGTCGCATGCCAAGCATGAGATCCACTCAAGTTTCCCTTCATCAGGTATCGAAGTACCATGATTAAAGCAAGGCGCTACAAATATACATATATACGCACACATGAAAGTATTCCATGGATATCTTATAATTAACTGCGTCACAATTTCAGCAGTATAGGCTAGATTTGCCCCATTGACTTAGTGTGTTGTTAGGCTACCATGAGGAAGAAACTGAAAGAATTCTCACAATTATTATTTATCATTCCTTTATTTCATAGAAGGAAAGACTGACAAGGAATTTTACGAGATGTTAATGGATTATAGACGGGATGCAAACAAACAGGAAGACATGCATGCACATGGACATATTTTAAACTCCAACCAGCATCTTTGAGGTGGAGGAGTTAAATTAAGTCAACAATAAAGTCAACAATGAACAATATCTCTGTTATTTTGCTGCATTAGCACTTTACAAACAAAGCAATGATTGTGGATTGCCGTTTGGAACTTTCATTCAAACTCTCATCAGTCATAGTTTAAATTTTCCTGTAAAGTTCTACTGCAATGTAGTTTCACAAGTTACAACAAATTGTGACACACTTTATGGCTGGGAAATACTGCCATGGTTTAATAAGAACCAGCAATAGCAATTAAAACAAAACAAAACAAATATTGTTGAAATTGTGTTTGCTGGCTTAATTGATTATTACTAAAGAGACTGGCTTACTTTTATGAAAATCACGTGCTATCAGAGAAGCGGGCATTGACAGAGAAAATCACAAAACAGGAAATAAATATTCTTTACTTTACATTTCGAAACGGTCCGCTTGAGAAATTATAAAGTTTTATACCTCACTGTTAAATTTCATTGACCGCTAAAAGCTTCAAAAGCATACCAGCAATATATAGAAAACTAACTGAAGTGAACAGAACGACAACAATATTGTTGTTTAATTAAGTTATCTCAGATTATGAGGAATGCAGCTAGAGTAATTAGCAGAAAACAGCAAATATTAAGATTCAAGATGTTGAATCCTATGAAAAGGCTAGGCTAATTTAAATCAAAATTTGAAAGCAAGTATTCATGTACGATGCTGGGACAATCTGGGAACTTAATACTCTTTGATGTTCACGTAATTGTAACAATGTAGTGAAAATTGCTAATATTTAGTAGAGTGCAAAAATCACCTGTTGCCATGGAGAATAGTCCTTGTACCTGTGACTTTGTTGACTATGACAACGGAAGTAGGCGTTTCTGTGTCGGGGTGGACCACACAGTTTTCATGAGAGGTACCATATTTCTCGAGGTCTTGAAGAATAATTCTAGTGACAGAAAAAAAATATATGGAAATATTAAAAGGTTACAATCACATAATACTGACCAAACTGGACGGAACAGAAAAATTTACTCAAATTGCTTGAGCAAGTCCATTTAAATTGCAGAGGCGAAAGTACTCTTTAAGTATAATCAAGGACAAAGGTTTCCAGATGGCCATAATATGATGTCATCAAATTTAATTTTTCCTTTGTTGAACTTGTGTAGCTACCATGTTTCCTTGAGACATTAAAACCATGCACTGTGATTAAGGTTAACCATATTCCCATTTGAAAAATAGGAGACAAGTTGTCATTATCCCCCTACCCCCTTCCCCACCCCCTAAGGGAATAATTAAGTGTTCAAATTTTGTTGTTTAGAAGAAGTCTTGGAGGCTATGAACTTTGTCTCTCAAGAAATACTCTGGTCTCTGTGTAAGTACAAAACCTGCTGCACATCTTTGCATTTGTATGTAGATATGACCATTTATATTCATCATAACCTGCCAACACCCCCCCTCCTCCCCCACCTCCCCCTCCCCCTTTGTGAGAAAACATTCACTTCAAAGGAGGCAGCCAAAATCAAACTAAATGAAGTTGCCATGTACCTTGTAAGGTCACATAGGTTGAATAATTCTCAAACATGATTCTTGACAATGTATACATTCTAAACATTGTTGGAACTACATTAAAAATGTCCAGATATATCAGTAAAAAAAAAAATTGTAATTCCACACAGAGGTTCATACACTGTAAGTGACCAATGTGTTCTGACCACCTTCCTCTGACAAAAGAAACAACATGTTTATATTAGGACAAACGAAACCAAATGCCCAAACTGTAACCAATTCCATTTTCTACTTACTGAGAAGTAGCCTTGTCAGAGAGAGTGACCAAACATTCTACCAGGGATTCTGCCAGCTGAGATAACACCACGGATGAGTTGGATGCGTTTCCTCCTCTACACCATCGTTGACTTTCTACTCTAAATGAAAACCAAAGATGGGCCCGGAATTATTTTGGGCCCAGATGGTCCCATAAAAATTAGGATTAAATGTACCAGCTATTAACCAACAACTGATACCATCATGTTGACATCAAGATCTAGTTATCAGTAGGCGGTGTTTAAATAGGAGTGATGGAATTTTGAGGATTGCCCAGAGTTTTTGAGATTCTATGTTTCCAATGATGATGCTCATATGACTGAGTTTAGAACAACTCATAGAGAAACAAGTATTTTGTCCAAAGATAAAAATCCAATGCCCCCCCAAAAAAAATAATAACTGCAAAAACTCTTTTATCTGAATTAAAGGCTACAAAAGTATTGATTGAGCTGATTTGGGTTGCCCTTATGCTTGTACTTGCTAACAATCAGAGCTAACGCTCATGTCGTTTCCATGGAGGTAAGGACAAACATGTGAAAGTGATATTATTCAAGACCTTTCTAAAAACTACTCCCGGGACAGAACTTAAAATTTTGGGACATTTATGGGAACACTTGTAATCCTGGACCAGAACATGGAATTAAAAGGCTTTAAGGAACATCTGGTCACCTTACTAAATCAAACATCTAAATCTGAAAGCAAGTTAAACCTTCAAAATGAAACTGAACAAGCATATCCCAGATAATTCAGGATTAAGTTTATGGCTACTCATGATGCAGAAAATGTATTCCCAAAATACTTCAAAAATGAGTCACTCTCTGCCAACTAGGATTTCAACCTCAAATGGTGAGAAAGAGAATGAAAAGGGCCAAAATGATTTACGTTTACCTCATGTCTTGATCTTCAATGGGATAACTACCGACCACATTAACTAAATCCAGGCATGCTAATCCCACCATGAGAATTTTCTTCTTTCCATCTAGGGACTTCCTTTTCTCTGCCATATTATTACTAAATGATGTCTGCAAAATATATAAAGATGACCACATTTGGGTTAAGGTAAAACCACAAAGAGAAATTTATGAAGGCAACAAGTGTTACTTATAAATAGTTTCTTTCCTTTTTCATATTGCCCTCAACAAAGAGGATATTGGCCTAAGCTATCAAACATGTAAATTATTTGATGGGAGCCTTTCACCCAATCATCGGCTCAATAAGGATGGCACTATATTCATCAACTCATCTGATCATCAGTTCAATTAGAATTAAGAAGAAGTTTATTTACCCGTTCGTCATTTCAATAAGGATGGTGCTCTTGCTTACTTACCTGATCCTCCGTTCAATAAGCGTCGCACTGGTGCTTCGCCTCAGTTACAATGGCGATACAATCCTGCTTAATATTTACCCAGTTGTCAGTTAAATACGGGGTGCTCATTCATCAGATCATGCAGTTGAAGCAGCAATGTATTGGTGCTTGTTTACATCAGTAATCATCTGTTAAGTAAGGGGTGCTTATTTACCCAATTGTAGGTTACCTATATGCCCGATGTAAAGCTTATAATTTAGCCTACCTTCGAGAGTTAACCAACAAGGCATCAGGCCTGGATTCCCTTTTCACCCACCCACCAACCCCTCCTCCCCCCCACAGTGGCGGAGCGTCCATACATTCAGGGGGGCCAATGCCCCCCTGACGGACTCAAATGGACTGCTGGCGCCCTTTTCAGCATTTTAACACTTTTGACTTATTCGCGATTATTGACTTTATTATTGCTCTCATCTACTTATTGACATTTGTCACATTTTGTTGGTATAATTTTCTGACAAAATGCTCTAACGGCGGTCTTGTGATGAAGAGTATGCACTTTCAACACCCATTTAAACTTCAGAGTTGTCACAAATGGCGATGACACCTATTTATTCTTCGTTTATCTGCAAATTAGCAAGAGTATCTTGACTCAAAAAATTTCTGTACGCTCTGCGCCAACCTGCGGTGGCGCTCCGCTTAGATAGTGTCGAAAGCGCCCCTACAGACCATTCTCGTCCCCTCTGACCAATACCCCTAGCTCCGCCACTGCCCCCCCCCCCACCCCAGCAAATATACTCAAACCAATGAAGTAGCCCAACCTTGTATGTAGACCTAAATATAAAACTAATTTGTAATATACATGTCTCAGAATTTATATCTAAAGTGTTACTTTTTTTCTTGGGAGGACCCAAAGAAATGGAGATCTCTACTGTATATCTTTGGGAGGACCCCATAACCCCCTACACTGGAGTTGGCTTCAACGACCTTGCAATACCACCTCCAAAGTGCTTACTAGTGTATTTGACAAAATATAATGAAAAATTCTTTGGGTCCCCTCTGTAACATTTGATACAATAAACAGCGCTATTAGGGATAGAATAATGCATCTGAAACTGAACACGATTTGACTATTTAGAGTGATGCATTGACACAAATACGTTCCTCTAGATGGCTTTATGAGTCTAAGCAGATCATGTGAATAAGTAACTGCCCCATACTGTACTTGTTAATGGGACGATTGGGTTAATTGCCGTGTGCAACCAATTATATTTACAAGTGCCAATATTGACAGAAGAAAGGACTTAGGCCTGAAAATCTCCATTTCGGTAATTTTCTCACATGCTGGACTGTTATTTTAAATTGAATGAGATGAGCAAACAGAAAGAAAAAATAGAGGTAAAACGTATTTTTCACAATGTTGTATATAGGCCACCTGACTGAGGCAATGTGGTCAATACAGGCTTTTATTTTGTACCCTAGATACAGTAGGCTGATTACTGTAGATTTATGCAATGTCCCTAATATAATGTAAGCTGAAAACACCTGTAGGCTGTATGTAGTTGTAACATGCTACCATATAAATCATATGGCATGGGTCATATTTTGATCAGTTCAAGTTGCATCCCCTTAAAAAGATAGGTTGACAACTTGGTGTATTCCATATTGGGTTTGAACTTGGGCCTCTATTTTAACTGGTTATTTATCATCTTTAGACAAGCTTCACATGACTCTGTGGCCCTACTGTATAGTTAAACTTGCACTTGTTACGTTTATTTTCGTTAGGTTCCGCAGGCCTAATGTTATGCCCATAAGTGAAACACTGTAGCCTATGTTATGTACTGTCCTTACAACCTATAGGGATGGATGATCTTGTCACCCGGCTTCCATGGACGTACATAGCTTTTCTGTCACTGCTTTTACTCTTAAGTAATACACGATAATAGTCAATAATTTACATACATCTCGGTACTTCTAGATAACCTTGGGATGATCAGCTTACAAATATAATTTTGATCGGCATTGCAAAACAGCTGTTGATAGATATCGAGGGTGCACAAAACTACCTGCTGAACTAACTTGACTTTCGATGACTTTCTCATTCAGTGTAGTCTGTTTCACATATTTCGGTATGTTAAGGAAGCCCATATTCTGCCTGGGGGGAAATGAGGTGACATGGCATCGATGTTGCACCCACACCTGACCCCCTCCCTTGTTGACATCAGCAGTTAGTATATACACTGTACATTTAAAGGAAGACATTTTGCATGTCTACTCAGTGTCAGGGTGTCAACGGTTTCTGGCCCGGTCAAATGCTCATATTGTGTACAAAAGCCTCATCCAAAAACAAGTATTTTGCCAAATATAAACAATCCAGTGCCATCAAACTTGAAGGTAACTGGAAGTCTTATTATTCACTACCATGTGCATGTGATCTGGCTTGCCTTTATATCTATGAGTGTGAATGGACTTTGCTATTGCAATTGCAAAGGGGGTTACATACATTCTAACTTTTGTATACATGGAAGGCCCAACAGGTTAAATTTAAATTATTCAGGGCTTACTAAAACTTTGCGGACACATTTAATTATCTGGGGACTGTATTTAAAATGCAGGGATGATTCCTGGGGGTCTTCATACAAGAATAGTAAGTGAAATCCGAAGCCATGGCCCAGAGATCAGGGACGTATGGACATCTTAACGATGATTGTCAGTTAGACGAAATTAAAAAGATTTTGGGCATAAGACTCATTTTATTTTATGTCAGCAGAGCAATGTTAGGTTCAGGGGCTTATTCAACTAAAGCAAAGGATCACACACACACACACACAAATATGTAAATGTCATTAGTAATTTATTTTTCCAGTCGTCAAACTTTATTGCTTTATAAACCCAGCTTTGAGGAAAAAAATGATCTAAATCAAGCTTTATACCAAAAGAACAAAAACAAAAATTGCATTTTGTCCCTCCACTTTATGAGGTGTATAATATATATATACTCTTGTTTAATATTGAAAAAAAAGGAGGTTTGGATATGATTCCATTCTTGGAAAAAGTGATTATCACTTGTAGATAAAACAGACATGGTTCATATACACAACAAACATAAACATAAACAGAAAACCATCCAATGATAATAAAGCAACATAGGAGACAGTTATAACTTCACTTACCAGAAGATATGGAACACAAGAAGTGTTCATCAAGGGGCTGACAGAGGCAAAGACTGGTCTGAGCCAAAGAGGGGTGCAATTTTCATGAAAGTGGAACTCAATTTCAGTGAGCGAGAACACACGTAAGGTGTACGATGGGGGAGAGGGGGGGTGTCTTGAAATGCTAATCCTGGCCAGTAATTTGATGTTTCATTTCCGATTTTACTGCAAAATAGCAAGATTATACCAAAGTCAATCTATCAAACTGGCCTTATGGCTAAATTAGAGACTTATTTTCTGACAAAAAAGGCAGCAGACATCGTTGTACAAATAATTCATGCCAGAACTCCGTCTGTGTCTGCACCCATGGTTTTCTTTGGCCCTAGGGACACGACAAGTATCAAAAGCAACCTCCACTCTCTGAGACAAATGGCACACTGATTTTAGGAGTTTGGAACTACTTCAAGACCATGGGTATTGAAGAAAAGTGGTCAGGCTACTTTTGCACTTTGTATGTCACAAAGACAACCCTATAAATATATATCCTGACCGCAGTCCCAGTCAGTGAGACATAATTAAAAGGTAAAGCTACTTTGAGTGACACACTTTCATTTCTGTATCAATAGGAACATATGATAAAAAATCTAGACTTAATACTGGGTAGAACCAAGTTTACTCAACCGGAAGACTTTTCACTGATCTAAGTTCTGAAGAAATTGTTGTATGTTGGAAATTAGTTTAAATAGGATTATCATTTCTTTTTCATCAAAGTTTTGGACAGACAATTTTCTGATAGGTTTCTGATAATTCCACTTTCCAAGGTACTGTAAACCCAACTAATTAATTTGATTTAATTTGGCAATATGTATTTATTAAGTACAAATATAGATATCATTCTCCTAGGTAAGTATGGAGAAGGGGTGGGGGAGGGGAGAAATCGGTGGTTTGTTATTTTAAACCTCACAGTTAAACCTGAACTGTTGAGGTATTTTGCATTCAGGTCCTGTTTACTACTGTGCTGCTTGTTCATATATAGTTCAGTTATTCAACTTTATGTAACAAATAAAGGGTGTTCTGATATCACAACCAAAAAAAAGCACCTTTCTTGAAAGTTTTTGCAAATACAAGTTGTATTTAACATTATTAAAAAACAATTTATACCATGTTCAGACCACTATGATGATAAAGTACCCTAAAATATATAAAACCTTATTCGTAGCATTTTCGTCTTCATATTCTGACAAATTTACGTCCTGACCTGTCCATATGATCCAGGCTTTGTGGATATCTGTGATACGTTGAACTGAAATATTACTGTGACCATGTTTAGTTAAGAAAGCACTTCTATTGTAGGCTACATACTAACCAACAACCAAGCAACCTATTCCCAACTCCTGTCATTGAAAAGAGAGACCAAAGCAACTAGGAAGATGTCCGAATAATTGATAAGGATATATGTAAAAGATGAGCAGGAAATATGTGAACGTCACAAACGTTATGACCTTTACCCTTTCTTAAGTAGCCTTGACACATCTCAACAGACTTGACCTTTGACATTGCTAACCTCTTAACATTTGTAAAGAAAGGAATCAAACCATCGACGGTCTTAAAATTCATGATCAACGATAAAAGATACCAGGCTTGAAAATGAAAGTTACCGTAGTAACGACGGCCTTGACTAACTTCATGCGAAATACGAAAAAAAGAAAATTGCTTGAAGTTCTTGCTTCATTTTGGTGATTTAATTGTAACAATATAGACTTGTTGAACTCTGCTGGTGATTGTAGAAATGTAGGCAAGTTCTTGTCCTATTTTCTGCTTCTAATTCTTTGCACACTTATTGGAACAAAAATGCAAGACAAAGTTCCTGGCATCTACCCCAAAGGATCCACTCAATTCTTTCACAAGTGTTGTTCTACACATCATTGCCCCTACAAATGTATGTGTCATGATGATTGAATTTAATTCCCCTTCAAAAATGATAGATGTTGTTAAACTTGATTTCACTGTTTACCTCTGTCGGTATTAAAATATAATAGCGAGATATTTCCTGGACGGTTTGCATAAACGACTCAGCAAAAAGACGAACATTCTTTGAACCTTACAAGGGAAGAAGTGACATTTTAAGAAGACATAGATCGGTATCGTTACATTGACTCACCATGCCACTACAATCATTTCATAGTGTAACAATTCATTTTCATTTTTTTACTGATGTTTCGAAGCAAGAAAAGCAAAAAACAAAGAAGGCAATGAAAGGAGGAAAATTAATATAAAATACAATTTCTCCACTTTTCATATTTAATAAGCTGCATTTTTCAGAGCAGAAGATGTTTGATAACAATATATTTATAAAGCAATAAATTTTTTATTCGTTTTTCCCCTTCTCAACAGTTTGATTCAAAGAATAAACCAAACTGCGATCTGTCATCACACACATGTTCTACGTAGTCTATTGGTCTAACCTTCTCAGCCAGTTTCAAAAACGCAAACTATGCAATTGCATAGAAATTTAACTAAAAAAAAAAATAAAATAAAAAAAATTCTTACTGATTAAGTGGTTTGTTTCCATACCAGCTAATTAGCAGGTCAGGTTCTATTGCTGCTTTCCAATAAAAAATAAAACAAAAACCAATGAAAAATTAGCATGGTGACTTAAATTTACATTATATATCTACGTTGTTAGCTACTGATCATCGGCACGGTAACGAGGGTTCACCCGACAACCTCTGCACACTCTGTCTGTAACTTTTTGCCGTCCCAGGATGTCCTAAACTGCTCTGGTACAGCAAATTCTTTCTGTTGGTTACAAAGAAAAATGAAATATATGTACATATAACACAGTTGCAAGGCTGACCAATTTCAATCCGTATCTAAGTCAAATGACCTTTGACTTCCATCAAAACTACCTGGCTGAAAGCAATGGTAACTGTACTAAATTTAGAGCAATTGAAAAATGATATGTCCTAACTACCCTCATTGAGATATCATACTTATAAAAAGCATATTGTCATACACAACCAAACACATACACCTAATCTCATATTCCTGAAGACAAACAGGCCACAATGATTGTAAAATTGCCATAGAAACCAAAAATCCGAATCAAAATCAACATCAAATTAATCATTGGTCTTTTTCCAGTGGAATGGTGAGACACCATTATGTATTTAATTTAACTTGCAATGTTCCTAAAAATAACATTTCACTAAAAGTAGAATACTCTTGGAAACTGTAAAAAGAATTAACTTAACAAGATCCAACTCACAAATTCTCCGTCTGCCTGAGGGACCAATATGTTCATCTCGGAAGACTTAGCGGTGACAAACTCGGTGTTCAAGGAGTTGGCACTGAGGTAGACCATAGCACCATC
>KN884001.1:88493-101565 GCA_000934455.1 Apostichopus parvimensis
CCCCCCCCCCCCTCACGGTGATGCACTAATTTCTCCAATATTTCTCCTATATTTATTAAATATCCAATCTTAAACTTGCAACATTGTTCAAAGTCAACCACTTTTTCTTCTCATATTTCATCATTTTGTTATTTTTGGTGACAACGGGCTACAAGTTTTTTTTTTTGGGGGGGGGGGGGTGTAGCAGCAGGTGACTTAACGAAAGAAGTCGTTACAGTGAACTGACGGGTATTGAACTCCAATCATAAAATCTTCCATAAGATGTTCCAATTTTGCAATATCTATTCACTCAACAGTATTGTCCACCAGGGATGTTGTTCAAGATCCCTCATAAAGTGTTTATTCCTTTTTAAAATGATAGAATTTTTAATGACCTGATATCTAACAGGTTATTAATCTCACATGTGCGAGTCACATGTATAGGGGTATATATTCATTATATAACATGAATATAACATGTGGCCAGAGAGCGATAAGCGTAACTTCATACATCCAAGAATTGACATACAACATAATATACTGTTGAAAGCCCTAAAACCATCAATCATAACCGTTTTGCGAAATGAGAGACAGTTTTAGGTCAATTTTAGTCCTACTCGGGAGAAAACGAAAAAGGTCGAGGATTTGATTTAATTGGTTTATATTTGATAGCATGTAAAAAAAAAAAATTTTCGGATTTCACGTCCACGTATAAGCCAAGCAAAATAAAGTTATATATAGTAATTATACACGAGGAGAGCAAAATTTCCCGGTATGATCGAGGTTTGAGTTTCAAAATTCATTGATGTACATATAGTATACATACCGTACCTACATATATCAGCAATTGGTGACGTTACGCAACATATAAGTGTTTTTTTTTAAAGTGTATTCCATGATACCTTTTTAACCGAGAGATTTACTTACATCGGGCTGTACAGGAAATAGTCTAATGTATTGTGATATCTAGCACAGAAGATTTAACTAACTTCCTTTCTTTGTGGTTATTATAGCAAAGGGTTAACGGACGATAGAGTGCAGAAACTGCTGTATAGGATTTGTGGAGCCTACCCCTACTCGTGGGTAGACGTCGATTTGCTGTCGCGAGACCATTGGCCTATAGGTAACGGGATGGAAGAAGTGAACGAAGTGGGGAGAGGTCATTTACCATAGGGCTATTAGACCAAGGGCGTAGGAACCGGGGGGCTGGGGGCGCCAGTGAAAAATATGGGGGGGGGGCGGAAGTATCATTCCCCCCCCCCCCCGCTTCGCAAGTCAGAAAACTCCTTTTTCATTTCCAAATGAGAAACAAATCTCATTTGGAGCACCAAATTGCATTTAAGTCCAGGTGAAAATGCAAAATTATTTACAAAATGGAGTGGGTGTTGAAGTGTGCTATATTGCACCAAATTGCATCTGAGGCCACCTGAAAATGCAAAAAATTTCCAAAGGGGAGGGGGACACCCCCCTCCCCTTAGACCCCTCCCCAGGCCGGTCATCAGTCTTCAGCCCCCCACTCAAAAGTACCTTTCTACGCCACTGTATTAGACGGTGTAATGTAGGAACTGCATGCTGCACTCTATTTATGCTGTAACTGTAAAACCTACCCCCTTACTCGTGGGTAGACCGTCGGTTTGCTCTTGCGAGACCATTGGACTTAAGTTGAAGTGATGAAAGAATGGGAGAGGAGAGGGGAGGGGGGAGGGGGTCGGATGACAAAATGGAGACGTTGGGCTGTCTGTAAATGAATAATCTGATGATTTTCAATGACCCAGTTCGATCCTGTACTTCCATGTCCCGCTTTCATATCACTTGTAATGAAAAGTATGAGCATTAGGAATATCATGTTTCTATCACACTAAGGTTAGGAAGGCGCGTTCATTCTATCAGTACGAATGCATTACAGCTGGATTTACGGGGACAGTATAGTGTAAAGTGGCATACTGGCATATTAGGAAATTGTTCCACTGCTTGTTATCACCGGCACTTACATGAATACTCATATCATGATTCCAATGACCTTTGATTTAATGTATATATCCTAAGTATACATGAACCATAACCGCTTTTCATCGCACAGCGTTCTATAATCCAACTTTAAGTTATTGCATCAAAAACACCTACGGCCTAATCAATAGCTTCCAATAGGATATCAGTTCCTTCCTTAATTCTCGTGTGTGTTTTTACAATCGTTTCCGATGTGAACCAGACCGACCAAACGAACATGGCGTCAATGTTTTCCTTCTTTTAAATGGTTTAAAATTACAGCAATAAAACAATGGGAAGGAGGTGGGGGAGTTGACATCAACCAATATCGTTGTGGGCACCTGATTATGGCGGAACCTTATGGGTTGTCCGCTGAATATGTGTGGATATGACGCACTCAAGTGCCCGGGAGAGACTTTTCAGTGCTAATACCACAATATACTGTCCTGTCAGATCATGCTTCAAAGCGTTCGTACTGGCAGTAAAAAGAGTTCCTAACCTTTATCTGATAGAAACATGATATTAATACTGTTCTTACTGTCAGGCGGTACGAGTGTTTGTGAGGCAGGACATTAAAGCACTGTATAGAAAAAGATTGTTCCAAGGGGTTGTGATGACATATTATACAATAATGATGTTTTTGATTTTCAATCTCACTTGACAAACTTTAATCAGTCCCCAACACACAAGGGAATTGGACTCTCCCATGCAGGTGAGTGCGTGGTAGTGTGATATTAGTATGCAATCACGACGAAATTACAACCAATTTGGTATCGCTAGGCAACCGATACAAGTTTAAAATTGTAAATTGTGTCGTTCAGAATCAGCCTATGGTTCTATATATACCAGCTTTTATTATCGCCACGGGTTGACTATCAACTATCAAGTGCTCTTACGGTAACTCTACAGGGGTTCATTAATATAAGCATGCTACCTGCGTGGTCTAATTCAACGTCATATATTAACTCCACTGTGTCGACGGCTGTATACAAAGACTTCAACACTTCCATTCATACATATTGTCATTCATAAATATATCTTATTTTCAATGGAAGTCAGTAAAATAACAAATTCTACTTGAAGTTTTTCTGCTTCATTTTTCTTTTCTTTCTCTCTTTTGGAAGACACAGCGCGCAAAATTATCACGCACGAGTCACATGACCAAGTCGAGTATAATGGGATCTTGTTCAGTTGAACAACATTATCTCTATACACCTGTCTCAAACTTGTAATGGAACTTGTAATGGCGGCTAAGGTAGGTTGTTAATATATAAAAGGTTTAGAATTTTGCATATAGTACGCATGTCAACTAAACATAGCAATATCATTTATCAAGGGTTGCGTCTGCATGTCGGGCAGCCGTACCCCCTTTGGATCGCCAAAAGGGTCAACACTATATACGATGATGATGCATATCCCAATTCATCATAAAACACATATGAGCAACATGACGGCAAGGTTGTTGAGGTACAGTGTCACACACACATACTCACACGCAGGCTTGGGTTTTTGAAAAAGTATTTTTAACCTTTCAAGAAAAAAAAAAATCAAAATTCATCCAATAAATGGACCATGATCTCACAGTAAATGTATGAAATAGTCTGGTCTACTTTACATTTAAGAATCGGGACAGACGTTGTTTCTATATTATTAAGTAATAGATCGAGACCAGATGCCAGTTAAATGCACGAGATACTATACCTTATTCAAGAACCTTTGATGGAGCATTTCTCTTAACATAACTAAACGGTCATCAGTATTGCTACCAGGGGCGCCGTTTCCCGCAGGGACACGGGGACGCGTCCCCACCAATAATTTCAGAGGTGGGGACATGATGTACCATGTCCCCACCATCTTTTGAGTGAATTTTGGAAGTCCGACTATCCATGATATCCTGCTATACCGCGTTAGTCGTAAAGATCTCTAGTACCCATTAGGCGTTATCAAAATAAGCAACAAAACTAATGAATGAGCGAATGCAAAAGATGGAAACAAGCCTGATACGTTAATTGGCAGCCTTACAAGTTGCTTGTTTCATTGATGTATGCTACCCGGTGGTGCTAACTTCAACCATGTCTCCAGCAGCCAAAAACAACACCAGCCTTTGTTGAAATTGCGTTGCTGACTTCAGCCCATTGACACAGTGTAGGAGAGATCGAACTCAAACGTCGCTGTCCTTTTCCAAAGGAGGATTTGTTATAAACTTTTCTTTTGAGGTAAAGACTTCCATTCCATATATTTTGATATCTTAGGATTCAAATATGCTACGCCCAACCGCCCAAAGGGCGGTGAAGGAAGGTGAAGATGGACTAATTTCTTGTTTTATATCGGCTCATTATGATGTTTGTAGTTGATAAATTTATCATGAGTAACTCTTATTCTTGTATTTTTTTAATTACTATTTTTCATGAAACATTTAAAACCGTGAAATATTAAAATGAATGACCCATTTTTGATCACAATTGTGTCTGGGAAATGCAATTTCCGGCAATCTGGGGGGTACATCTGTCAAAAAAATTTCTGGTACGCTCCGCGCGAACCCATGGTCGCGCTCCGCTTAGATAGTCACGTCCCCACCAATTTCAAAACAAAACGGCGCCCTTGATTGCTACCAAATATGCTAGTAAAGTCAGACAATGGTCACCCCATGTATGCTAAACTTTCAGCAAGCAGTTTACGGTAACTTTCATGATGGTATTGTTCTCCATACTGTCACATTCAATTGTCTATATATTGGATAATTTGGAGGACCAGAGCCTCTAAGAAAGTAGGTTCAATCTTTTTAGCATTCTTAAGTCTGGAAAAAGTTGGGGCAAATACTGTTGACCTTGTAATCTGTTTATACAAACAAGTTGAATATGATTATAAAATCCTTATTGTATAATATTGACCTGTACGGAACCTATGCTGTTAATAAGTTGAAAATTATCATTTCTGTCGCATGATAGAAACATCGTTAATATTCATTCTGGAATGTTTACAGATCAAACTTGCTATGAAAGGTTCGTTATAAACCTATCCAATGTGAACAAAGATATCAAGTATAGACACTGACGTAAACATTCGAAAAATGAAGATTCAAACATAACGGAAATTTGTACGAACAATTTCTTCTGGGTCATTACAGCTGTGGTATATGGCATCGTTTGTTATTTGCTTTAACCTTTTTTTTTTATAATGTTTGTATTTAACACTTGTTTTCTTTTCCTTTCTTGAAAGTGGGTGGGTTTGCACGTGGGCGGGTCGAGGTGCGAAGCGGAGATTGCTTGTAAATTGTGCAGCCGTAACTCCTGCACATACAACCGCTTGTATACATCTGACAGGAAGTTTACTTTTGGTCGGTTTTTTACCGTATATGTGCCCTATTTATCCCGCTCTAATATTAATATGAATTTAATACTGTAGGTCACAGACGGGGCTATTCAATCATTACAGTTGATCGAACATTATTGTCGGGTAATGAAAGTACAGTGTGAGTGAGTGCTGAAGTTCAAATTAAGTACGACTTATGGCTCAAAACAGAAATACATCCCTTACTGGTTTGTGTTTTATCTCAAATAAATAAACCTGCATGCTCTTCGTTATTAATATGCAGTGAAGTTACCATGCGGTGGACGGTGCTATACATCCCTACACTGCCAAGAAATTGCTTTACCGAAAGAAAAAAGAACCGAGAATGAGATGGTCGTTTCAAGTACTTTTTGAAACTATATACGGGGTATTAATGGGTCCGAGCGACCATTGTCCGGGAAATCTGGCGGTTTATCGGGACAATTCTCTCAGCTTTCGGGAACGTTTAGTCTCGTCGGGTGGGGATGCAACCTCACTGACAAGTTAATCGTTGTATACCCGGATTGTGTGAACAATCATCGATTTTTGTCCTGTGAAAATGTCAGAAATCACACGGCATGTGACGGCCTTATAGTATAGTGCCCACTTAATTTCGCGCTGGAGGTTTGGGGTGGGGGGATGTTTGCCAAAAGAAAAAATGTAGACGTGAGACGTGAAGTTGTGCATGCTGAGATTATAGGCTATACATTAGGCTTAGGTGTAAACTTAGGTATGCACGCAAGGTTGTGTTAACATCTACACTAACTTCCTGAGTGGGAATTAAAAGAAGGTGGGGGGGGGGGGGGGGTGTACAACCCCACATGTACCACAGTATCCAAGCTTAGTCAGCGTAAAATTATTTTATGCCAGCGTACACGATCTCGTCACTGCGAACAGGTTGTTCAGAGCGCACTTTCACGCATTACTAAACAACATAATTATATGATATGGATATTTTAAGTTGTCTTTTCAAAATGTGTTAGACCGAGGCTGCTACTCATAGAACATTAACCCACCCCCTTTTCCTCAATCTCTCACCCCTCCCCCCTCCTTTATAACCTCATTTCCCTTTCTTGCTAAAAAATCCCCATGGTTATAACGTTGTAACAGTGACCAAACTTCGATCAGGATAAATGTGACCTGGTGAGATCATCAAAAACTTTGATATATATTTTAACAGAGACCAAATTTTAAATTTGAACTTGTGGGAAACTCATTACCTTCATCTAGGCATATACTCTTGATACCGACATACCTTGTAGCTCCCTCTGCGCAGGCGCAACCACAAGACTAAATCATAGCGCACCTTTTACTGAGACAGGACTACAAACCAGAGACAACGTATACGTGCCTGTAACCTACGATTTATCAATACCGTAACGTAATTAAATTTCCGTCTGCGTGTGTCCATCGAAGTGTGAAATACCAAAAACAAACCAATAAACGTAAAATTTAGAAATATCGTGGATTTAAGGTCATGGTTAACCTAAAACAAGGTTGAAATATTTATTTATATACTAATAATAAACTAAAGTTGAGTATGGACCTTGCCAGACAACCAAGACGAACTTTTAACCTCAAAGTGAAAATAGACAAATAACAAAATCCAAGCATATGCTGTAGTGTCCACGATTAACGTACCCGATAAACTACGGAGGATGCTTGCCGATAAACCGGACATACATGAAGTACAACCGGCTATTGGTTAGTCTGTGATACTAGAGAGAGAGAGGTAAACTTAGTGGTGGGGAAGAGTGGGGGGGGGGAGGGATACGTGATGGAATCAGGTGGACTGACAGGAAGGGATACTGAGGGGCCAGTCTTAACTAATACTGACAATGAAAACTGGAAACAGATATGTTTTGTACTTAATGGAGTCTAGTGAAAGGAATATACTACACCTGGACCTGGTCCAGGATGACCCATACGAGTTGGAGATAGGTCGATAAGCTTCATTGGAATAAGGTTAAGAAAGCTATACACTGTATGTAGGGGGTATTTATGCACAGTCAAAGGTGCACACCGGGATTACAAATCTACGCTATGCGTACACGCGTATACAACTTGTTACTTATAGTTGCTGTATTGAAAACACATGTAAATAATCGTATCGTGCAAAGCTACATACTTGCTGGCAGTTTTCTAAAGCTTTGATAAAAGACGTCATCAATGGCAATACACCTGCCATGAAAGCGCGTCCAAGACCCCATAAACATAAAGTGTTTAATTTTTTGGTAAGTCTGAAAAGTATAGTAAAGTAGTAGACTATGTTTAGTTTTGCCGAGAATATACAAGTTAAGGCATTAAATTAGCAGCGATACTATATACTAAGTGTATTTACCCGACACTTACAGGCACAATGTTTTATTATTTACAATTTATATAGGTTACTATTGACATCAAACAACACACATCAATTTCTATGAAATTTCCCGCCAGAATACTCCTGTTTAGTTGTTTGAGCCACCCACATTCTTCTACGCATCAGTGAAGAAACTATAAGAAATAACCGGGAGTGTCAAAAGTCAATACGAAGCAGCCAGGTCCATCAAAATAAAGCATGGGAAGTCTGCAACTATGGTATACAAGAAGGGGGAAAACTCCAGGCATAATATCACAAGTAGCTGATATTTAAGGGCCATACCGAGCGTAAATTCTCCACAAATACAAAGCAAACTACTACTGCACCGAAATGATTTTATTCTCGTTCATTAAACGTTGTCAATATGGCCCACGTGATCATTGTAATGGTATGGTGTTATGCTGTTATACGAGTGGCAAACTTCTACTATGGCAACATGTTATGATGGCATTTATGTATCCGTGTTAATTACGTTGGCGATGGTATGATGGCATGATGCTATGATGGTAACATCTTGTGCTGTTACGAACTTATAATGCCATCATGTTATGATGATGTTGTTATGATACCATCATACAATGATGGTATGATGTTTGATGCTATGATTTATGATGCTATGAACGTGATGTAATTATGTTAACGATGATCGTAGAATTGTCATGCTATGATGGCATGATGATAGGGTGGCATGATATGAATGCTATTTTGGGAAGATGCTATATATGACGAGATGATGGAATCATGCTGTGAGCATATGTTACAGGGATTTATTCCCTATATGATGATATGTTATGACGTTTTGATGGTATAATGCTACGATTGTATCACGATGATGCTATAATGGCATTGTGCTATATTGGTGATGTTATGATGCTATCATGGTATACGATGTATTGATGGTTTGATGTTTTTTTGACGTTGGCAGCCAAACACGTGTCTGTTGAGGCAAGGGGGAGAGTTGAAGGGAGAGGGCGAGTGGTCTGGAAAAGAGATAGGTCGACAACGAAGACTAAATGTCTGTGGTTACTACCAAGTTCATATATATAAACAGCAGTAAGCAACAGTCTATAGGTCGTGGTTATTGTTTCTCGGAATTTTTAGAATATTTTCAATACAGTATCAGTTACGGCTAGGGCGTGTATCATAATAGGATGGAAACACTATACTCCGTAGGGTTTTGTAAAAACTATTGTTATTGTTGATAAGCTTACCACAACAACGATTAACCCTGCTGTAGTTTTCTACAGTTTTGAAGAATACATCTATTGTAATCCATAATACATGTGTATTTAAACAGAGTTATGGAATGCCAAATATTGTAAGTATGGTAAAGCTGAAAAGATAAAATAGGCCTACTTTTTGCATGATTGGCTTCCAATAGATTAGTATTCGGAAAGAATTTTATAGCCCTGTGGCAGACCACACGATACCGTTATAGTTTGGTTCCAGATAAAGCCTTTGGTATGGTCACCGTATATACTGCATGATATTTAATATGAGAATGCAGTTTTACATCGTATATGTTTCAGTCATTGAAATGAGCAATAATTAACGATGCCCCCCCCCCCACCCCAAGCGAAACTGTTTGTCGCCCAGAAAAATTTATACACTATACTGAAAGGGCACACAAACCCAGTTATCATCTTTGGCTTATGGACAAGGATCCTTCACGGTGAAGAAGCAACCTCCCTCAAACATCTATAATGAAAATCTTATCCCGTTTGAAATATACGCTAGTTTCAAAAGTCGTATCTGAGAGCTGTTATTTTGTAAATCCAGGCTCAAGAAGCGGTTCTATGGTCACAGATCCACAGTCAACACCATGAAGGCTGAGACCCCGGTTGGTGAACCCTTTAACCTTATTAACCTTCCCAACCATATCAATAATGACATGTCCCTACCGGGGAGTGAATCTTTCGGTAGCCTTCCTGACCTAGTACGAATCAGCAGAGAGAGACTGTGGATGCAACACATTTGCACCATTCAACATCATGGGCTCAACATTCAGGAAGGACATGACTAACTTTTCTTCTCCTCCCCCCCTTCCATCACCCCTTTTCCCCCTCTGTCACCCCTCTTCTCAGAGCTCTTCCACCTTTTTTTCTCCACACTTTTCTGTCTTTGTCCTTCTCTAGTGTACTCCTTACCCTCTTCCCTTAATCCTCTCTTTGTTCCTCTACAGTTTATCTCCTACCTCTCCTCTTCCCCTGTTGGTTTCTTTCTTCTCTCCATCCCTAGTCTACTAATGCTCTTACAAATGTCTCTTTTTGTGTTCACCCTGCTCAGTAACCTGTCTGTATTCTGTGAGTGTATTTGTCCCTTTTGTTACTGTTACTTGTCATTCAGCCTCTGAAGAAGATCCTGCTAGGATCAAAACGTCAGTCCCTCTTACTTTTACATATTTTGTAAATCTGTGATGTCATAGTACCACTAGATTCTGAAACCTTTTTACTTCAATGTGGAATGTTAACAGTGATGACGCTGAAATGTCAAGCTAAGACGTTCAATATTTTAGTTTCAGTATTTGCAACACATATCATGTCCATAACAGTAAATAAACATTGTAATGAAAAAGAAAAGCATAACAATATTTAAAATTACAGCTGAATCCCGTGTGGCTCGGATATGTCTTATGTAGACTTCATCAAGTATTGGTTTTTAGAACTGGTCCAAACCCAAACCTGATAATCCTTGTACCGCGATCATATATCAACACAGGATAGGGGGAGGGGGTGATAGGGGATGCATTATTGTGATATTTAGGCTCTGATAGGTAGGCTATATCTATATAGTATCGCAGCTAATACACTGGTCTGGTTGGTTTTGCAACTCTTTGTGAAGGGGACAAGAAATGCTCCATGGCGATCAAAACGATTTAGACCAGAACTGACGAGTTTGGATCAGGGGGTCAGATGGCCACACCCACGGGTCCCAGGGAGATATGCAAGAGGAGCCGGAAAATTGGTATGGGGCAAAACTTGCTTTCTAATGTTAATATTACAGTCAAGGAAAAATTAAAAGTGCACGGTGATGTTACTGTCCTCGGGAAACGACCTGCAGGCTCCCGAGGCTTCTGGGTAAGACTATTAGATAACTGCATAACTTTATAGTTGCGAAACACATCAAGCCTTCATAAGCTCTTATTCCACTCAAGTTATTTTAACAGACTCTATACCAAGACTCGCTAATCTATCTGGATTATGAAAATTCTCGAGCTTTACTCTTAATTCCGACTAGGTATCAGCATATGTTACAAACCAGCAAAGAGTATCTATATACATAAATTGTTGGCACAAAAGAGATTGTATTAATACATCTACTTCCATGCAGTAAGTTAAGAGGTTCAAACGAAAGTTTAACCTTGACTTTTCATTCTACAGCAATGATTTGTGTATCAACACAAAGTGTCTACAGCGGAAATAAGACAATCTGTGGAATATTCACCACCGAAAGCGATTTACCACATGTATAGAACATAGCTGATATGTCGATGCTACCCTATACATCTGATCTAAGTAGATGTTGATTGTTGGCAGCAAAATTATGACGACGACGTCGATGATGGTCTGTGATCATCATTATCATCATCACACAAGTGTTTTTTTTCCATTTAGATAGTGATCTCATCATCATCATCATCATCACCCTAACAGAGGATGTACATACGCAATGCTTGCTAAGACTGAGGCTGAATGGCATGTTGTACTTGTTTTCATATAATCCTTCTGTCCGTGTTATAGGTAAGAAGAATCCCAATCAAACTTCTCTCATTTAATTTTTCGCGTTTACCGTAAACCATGCATACATACGCTTTCAACTGAGAACGGGTTCACTTCATATTGGTCACATGAAAGTGACCACGTGAGGGATTAATTATTGTTGTTGTGTAGGCTGTAAAGCTAGGCAACAGGGACATACAGCATTTACAAGGGCCATGATAGGTCAGATTTTAATCACATGGGAGCTTTGTAGAGCATGCACCTTTTAACCTTTTTTTTGGAGTGGTCAATCACGTTATGACATAAACGCATTGTCAGGAATGTCACCAATGTTGTCATCAATATAGTATTTACCGTTGCTGCCCATGTGCACCTGTTCTTAGCTTTACTCACACTCAAGCGCGACTCAAACGTTACCTTACGTTCTACAAGTGTTGGACTGAAGCAATTCTCGTTTCATATTCACTAAACTCAAAATAACTTGTAGAACGAGTACTACAGCATGAGAACGAGTATAAATCCCCAAGTTGCTGTGAGTACCTGTACAAGTACAAGGTTCTAAGCACGCGAGATCGAGTACTCATACAACTTGAACTGCTGTCATTATAACACACAATATTGTCAATATGTCCCTGTGTATTACGAGCACGAGATTACAAAGCTATACCGTCGACTGGTAATTTACATGCTATATAATACGACTAGTATATATACGCAACCTCTAAAAGTCTCAGCCCCAATAGGATTATTATAGAAATTAACACGCATATCAATACATGTATACAGTGCGAAGGGGTTGATGTGGCCGTGAGAATGTCCGACCAACGGCACAACCTTTTGTGTTCACCGTTCAACCGTACCCCATACCCTCTTGGCATATTCAAACCAATTCCTTTCCAGTGTTGTTGAGCAGAGACTAGTCCGACAATACTTGTAATGCCGTTCATCATGACATCGATATGGGTTTGAAAAGAGTAGCTTCTGTTAGCTTCCTCCATTATTGGGAAATTTTAAAACCATAGCTGTGACACACACATACATATGAAAATATGAACTAAAGAACCTTCTAGCTCCAAAGAATGAGCACTTGCAACCTTTAGGTCAAACAAGTCGATAATTTTTCCTTTCCTGAATTTACCAGATGTGACAAAAACTCTTAACTATATATACGACATTTAAAACGTCCTTCTGATATTGTACATCACGACTAAGTTATACGGTATGATGGTTATTGGTCGACGATAATATCCGTTGCTTAAAGGGAGGAAATGGTGTCGTTTGACTGTTCTGGATAAAGCCTATATGTTAAACCATAAAACACATCGTTTCAGTCAGTAGAAATATAGGGTACATTTGAGTACACGGTGATGTTTCCGTTCAACTTCAGATAAATAATAAAGTAATGAGAAGAAGCTATTTAAATTTACCACCATGAACCTCCGAGCGATTGGTCCATGTTTCTGAGTTATAATGGCAATTGTTCTTCAAAAACGTTAATTTCTTATGCGTAATCTTTTTTCTAATCTATTTTTTTCTCCTTTGCAAGAAATTTTTTATGACATACCGTGGAGATAAACTATGGTCCCGAACTTAGCGAGCGAGGAGAGCAACCTCTTATTGAGTAGTAACTATCTATTAACGTATGATTAAAAAGTACAAACTCAGCCAACGGTACCTGCACCCATGTCTTTAATAA
>KN884002.1:54209-66065 GCA_000934455.1 Apostichopus parvimensis
ATTTTTCACTGGGGGGGCTGGCTCCCCCCCAGCCCCACCGGTTCCTACGCCCTTGTATACCCCTACCGTGTCGATCGACATAATGACAATGCTATAGCCCTCTGGTTTAAGATATACGCATTCAAACGCTTCATTTTCATATATGGCAACGATTCGCAAACTTGATAGCTGTATGAGACTTTGAGAGACTTATTTGTCAATGACAATTTGTCCACTCTTAAAGCATACTAGCATCACGGATTAGCATAAAGTAGAAGGTCTAACATAACAATCTCCTATAAATTCATGATTCTGAATGTTTTCGAAAGTTTCTTCCTGCATTTTGGCCAAAATTTGGAAAAAGTATCACAATTTAAGAAGCTTAGCAGAGAGACAATCACATCTTTTTATATTCCAGTATTCTATTTGAACATTTTGTACCTGCAGCCATTTATTCAGTGGAAAAGCGGCCGAGCTTCCATGATCATATATCCATCATATATGTGCGTAAAGTGTATATCAGCCGTCATGGTTGTTATATACGGAGGAACAAACCTACATGAAGCGAACCTGGCAGTGTTATAACATCCAGTCTCGTTAGTTCTATATAGATTCGTAGAGTTCAGAAAAACGTTTCGATTTTCTAATACTTCTGGACAAAGGTCCTCTCTTTAGTCTGTCATACTTCAGCGAGTCATAATATGCCGGAGTAACACCAGGCTGACTCTGAGGAGGGTGGTCTAACTTCCCATAAATGGAATCATCTTCAACGAAGCTCATATGTATAGTTCCATGACTAAATCGGTGTTTGTGTTCATTATTTGAGTTTTTATTTTTATTTACTTTAGCATATAAACTGGCAAATTCTGTTGGCGGTTGTTGATCTCGTAACGGCACCACGGATGAATTTCGAGTCGAGATTGGTGAACTTGATCCAACGACGGTTCCATTCAGGTCGTCCACTATTGCGTAAGCTGATGAATTTGAACGGCTTACTCTTCCCATCGACAGCAATGAAGAAGGCCGCACATTTTCAGAAGTATTGGTCAATTTACTTGATTTTTTAACGATTGCGTATGGTGGGTTATTAGTTGTAACCAGCTGGACTTCCTTTAGCTCTAATAAGCTATCCTGTTTTCCGTTTGGTTGATTAACCTCTGAGGATTCTATCGCTGCTTCCGGAATTCTTGGAAGAGAACATTGCGGGATCTTTTTCGTTGTACTTGGCTGTGGCTGGTCTGCAACCATTTTCTCTCGCACGTCCATCACATCTACGTAAGATACAACCCTTTGCTCTGGAAGAAACATAATGTAAAAAGTTGTCTATATTGTCATTGCATATAGCTATCTACTCCTAGCTTTCTGCGGGGCATACCAGGGGTACGTGCAGTCCTACACAAAACCAAACCAAACCAAACACTACCATCATGTATAATATGAGATCGGAATATTTATCATTTCATCTTAAAAGGGATTTTCCGTTAGCAGATAATATAAACACGTGCAAAGAAGAGAAAATATCCCACAAAGTAACTTCACATTTCATCGCAATATCTTGTTCCTGACTTTAGTTATTGATGTTTCAATATGAGCTAATTTGACCAGGTAAAACCTTCCTAGCTTGCATTCATAACATTCCACCAAATTTTAAACATTTGCATTTCCACGACATAAAATGCTACAAGGATGTAATTTTTACCTTACGATGTACATTCAGTTATTTCTACATTGAACTTCTGACACCAGAATACATTAAATTTAAGGTCCCTATGGATAAAACAGTATCATCAGGCCGCACCCTTTGTCATCATTCCATGTTTCGTATTACATTACCAATATTACAAGATGGGAAAGGCAATGTATTGTTGGTATTACAATTGATGACCGTTACCGTCTTTGGAAGTATCATGCAATAATTTGAGACCTGTACTGTATGTTGTCGGCATCAAAGATGTTTACTTACAAAATTTTTACCTTTCAAACAAGAAAATATTAAGAATGACCTAGGTAACACTTGCTTCTTTATTCCTAACCTCATTTACTATTGTGTGTATTGCATGCAACGACATGAGATATTTTTAAAGTTTAAAGGTAAAAAGAGCAAGGTTTCGTATGATGACCAAAAGTCTTCTTACTTTGTGTCCTCTTGCTCAGTGCTTCAGAAATAGTTTGAGATTTCTTCCTGGTTGTTCTTCGGGAGTATTTGTCCCTCGACAGAAGCATTCTGGAAAAAAAAGTAGTGCAAACATGAACAGTTTTAATTCAATGACTTAAACTTCCATTGAGTTTCCCATGATAAAGAAGTTTGTAATTATAGTAATATTTCCATGAGCCTCAAAGGCACTTCAGTTTAGGATAGACAGTATCAACATGATGCATCTTTCTTCATACTGTTTTTTACTCATTTAAGACTGAGATCCGACCATGAAATAAGAAGGAAATCCCATATACTTTAGAAAATCACAACGAATGAAGATTGTTGATCGGGGATCAATCTCCATCACATAAATAAATCAAATTAAATAAATATATAACTAAATCAGTTTTTTATTAAGTACGCTGCAGAAAACATCTTGACGTCATGGTTGCACGTACTTTAAACTAGAAGGCATTAAAGTCCAGTTTGGATAGGAACATTTGCCATTAAAGAACGGATGAAAGTACACGAAGGCAATGCAAGCTTGTGTTCAATTGTATAAGTCATTATAAAAAACACTGTGATGTTGCAATACTTACACGTCACGCGCCGTTATTTTACGCATCCTGAACTTCATGATTACCACACCAACCAAGACACCTGTAAGTGACATGACCACTCCTACCCCTAGCGCCATGCCAACCATTCCAGAGCCGTTGGAAGGGTGATAGTTCTCAGGAGAAGTGTCGTAATCTCTTCCGTCAATGGTCAAAATCTTCTTTTCTTCCACAAGTACTGTCCTTCCACCGCCATGATGTGACCCATCGGCAACTCCTCTACCTGTACCATCGTAATGCGAAATGCCATCATGCACTACAGGGGTTTTTCTGGGCACTACCTTTTGGGTTGGTAACCTCTTGCTTCCCTCTCTTGATCCTTTTTCTCGACCAGTACCTTTTGGATTATGCTGTGTCGAACCTGATCGATTTTTCTTTACGGGTGGGGTTGCCTTTGTCGGCTTTGCCGCAGGTCCTGTGTAAGCAAGATGCAAGAAGCAATAGGAAATTAGCAAGTGGGAATAAAATACAAGTTTACCAAGTAGAATTCAGGTAAGCATTACGGCCAATTCCGGTAACTGATTATGCAGGTGTTATGTGTGTTTTTAGGATTTGGAAGAGAATGGAGAATGGGGTCCAGTGGGAGGTTAGCGTGGGGTGGACGGTGGGAGTATGAATGAATTTCATTTCAGGGTATTATAAATGCAGATTTATACAACATCATGACATATACCCTTATGATATGCAGCTGAACGTCATTTTGAACAATAAGCTAACGGTAAAAACGAGAGTGAGAGTGAGTGGGAGTTGAGTGCTGTACTGTAATCGTTATACGCTAATGCTAAAATTCTTGTTGGGAAGGGTGCGGGAGAGCGGTTTGACCCACATTTCAGTTTGGTCCTTGGCAAAGGACAAGACGATGGGGTTCAACTTATAGTATCACATACCGCAAGCCACTGTTAACATTGAAACATGCAACCATCCACCACCATCCACCACCATCCACCACCATCCACCACCATCCACCACCATCCACCACCATCCACCACCACCATCCACCACTATCCACCACCATCCACCACCATCATCCACCACCACCATCCACCACCATCATCCACCATCCACCACCATCCACCACCACCATCCACCACCACCATCCACCACCACCATCCACCACCATCCACCACCATCCACCATCATCCAACACCATCCAACACCATCCAACACCGTCCAACACTCGGGGATACTCAAATACAAAAACTGAAGTTTAAACTAATTTGAGACAAACTTTGGGACGATGATCAAACTACATCAATTAAATTGACTCTTGTTATAAATAGAATAATTAACATTGGCGAAGGGGTGATCACTCAGAAGCACATGTTATAACTGATATTTCAAATGTTATGTTAAGTCATTCGTGACACAGGACGTAGAATATGTTAAGGCATTATATATTTTACTTAAATTATTTCTGAACGAAAGTCAACATTTATTAGGGCAATATAACCAGATGACTATATAAATAACATTGGAGGAAGTTACGAGAGTGTTTTATAGAGTAAGAAACATATTGAGAAGGGGCAGTGACTCACAATCACATGTTAACATGACATTTCACATTTTTGTTATAAAATTATCACGAATTTTGATATCATTCAGCTTGGCAGACCGACAGTATACAGTAGCGTAGAGTTTAATTGGCCAATCGTATAAAGTGACTACACAGCCTCGTGTCTTATTTACAGTACGAAATGAGTGACAAGACAGGAAAATTAAAATGAAAGCAAAGCTCGTCTCAATTTCAAAACGAAAATATTTAATAAATACTCATGTCTGTTTTTCTCCCTATATCGTAATGATATTTTCAGATTAAGAATATTGACTGTGGATGGCCTATAAAATAAGTAAAAGTTCCCAGTTTGTATAATCACCTACACCTAAAACAAATTGGTCAAACATTTTACGCAACAATGGGTAAACATCTATCGAACACAATTTGAATTAAGTAAAATGTAGACAATGTTGACCTAATTATCACAAATTATAGCAATTATATTGATTAAACTGTCTTAATTGTACTGCCTTAGGGCAAACGTGTTGGGTAACATATTAACCAAACTTTTTTAGATTGTTTGCCAATCGATTCCAACTTACTAAATAAATCTTGTTGCGTCATCATATTTTTAGACATGACGAAATGGTTATCAATACGGCTGAAGACCAGATTACTTGGATGAAACAAACAACAAATACTTCATTTCCAGGTAACATTATTCACGTATACAGTTGTGGGAAATGTGTAATACGCAATATTTGTAAAACAGGCGGAAGTGAGTCGTGCTTGGTCTCGCATTGTTAGCAATAGCTCTTAGCAGATCGAGTTTCACACACATTCATTTAACTTCAGCTTCTTTACACCTTGTTCGCTTCGAAGGTTATAATCTGTATATCGCAAAGAAACCCCTCTAGCAAATCCATGTTCATCATGATCTATGGAAAGGCAATTTCTCAACCAATTTGACAGGGTGTCAAGTAATGTCTGAAAATGTGTCATTTCCAAGTGATAAGAGATTCCATACTAAAATGTTTGCCCAACCAAACGCAATGTCATATATATCACTAGCTTGTAAACAAGGTGCTATACTTGTTCAAGCAGAGCTCCCTGAAGTCACCACAGAAATACACAAAATTATGTCAGGCGAGAGAAAAGATAGAAATTCTCCAGATTCCCCGAGGTATCACGTCCAGGAACTTATAGCATTTCAAAGAAACGTGACAGTTCAGAGCGATATTTATTGAAAATAACATTGTTTATCTGGATAGTGCTTAACATTAACGTATATGTTTCTTATATGTTTCTGTGGTATCATACTTGATGGAATTAACAATTAATTTTCTTAGGAAATTATCAAGGAAGATGATTGCGTAAGAGGGCGCATTGACTTTGATTTAGAAGATTATCGCCTTCCCCTTAGAGAAGATAAAACAAATGGGGCTAACATTGGCATAAATCGCTTCTGTTCTTGTATGTATTTGACAATGTGAGCAGTTTTTGTGATTCAGTTATCGATCATCCTCTACCACCCTTTTTTTTTATACCATTTCTAAGAGCAGTGAACTCTGTTGCTGATCCAGTCCTCATTCCCCTACCCCCCCCCCCTTGACCCCTTCCTACCCATTACCCACCCACCCATTCGCTACACAATTGGACAGCGAACCGATTAGAAACAGAGAATATTTCTCACACCTGCATAGTTGATACCTACCACTTGAATTACTTGTAACACACTGCCAGTTGACTGCCACATATCCTGTACAGCAGACATTGGTAGTACGGTATCCAGTTCTAGTTATCTCTCTGTATGCAGGTACATAAATTGTTCTGTAACATAAACAACACACCAACGTTAACAATAACAAAACAATGAACATATTGGGGGAATGATATAGTCATCCAGGAATAATAGACCTGTCCAATAAATGTAATAGATGTGTAACGAATATGGACTCAAGAGTGGGGGCCTGGGCTAGAAAGCATTTTATTTGATTTGTACGTTCGCAAAGAAGAGAGTTACTCGGTTAGCTGAGGCTAATGGTCCCCGTGGCCCTCCGTATACAGTTATAAAACATAAAATGGTCGAAAGTATGACAGTAAACGAGCATGATATACACAAGAAAAGCAAACTAAACGTTTACAAATAGTTGACTAAAACAGGAACAAAACATACAGCAAGAACATAAACAAGATAAACAAACAGATGAAGATATAAACAAAAATATGACAAAAAAGAGTTATATCATATCGGTATATGAAACTTTAAGACGGCTTATGGTTGCCGCACACTTAACATTGCTGTTCTGTTCTCTTGCCCTAATATAAGAAAACCGTCTTTTATTAAATTCGGTTCTCCCCTCCACCCCCCCCCAAAATTTGCCGACAGCGACCAGATTATTGGGGGGTGTGACATCCCCCCCCCCCCCCCCCCCCCCCCCCCGGACATGTTCAAGGCTAGCGAGGAAGTTGACCATAGGCAATGGTTGTGGACAGAGCCTGTATGTTTAAACATATCTTTCTAGTACGAACTTGAGGGGTAAGGTCATTCAGGGATTTATATATCATTATCAGCTGCTTTTGGCTCTAAAGTTTGGACAATTATTTTCCAACCTAGTTTCTTAAATAGATCTTCAGATCTCTAGTCGTGTGTTTCTATAGCAGAGCTCTTTAGAAGCTTCATCTATTCTGTTAAAATGCTGCGTATGCATGAACCCATATAAGATTATAATAATTAAGATAGGGTAAATTTATTTCCATTCAAAAATAAGCTTCTAGTGGTTACGTTACTGATATAATTCATTCTTCGTAATAAAGCTATAATCTAGTGCTGACGATTTTACACACGTCATCAATTTGCTCTTGTCAAGTTAAATTTGAATCAAGTCTGACCCCTAGTAACTTCTCCTGCTGACTATTCTCTGGCATGTGTCCATTAACATAAGCATTTAGGCTGTCTGCATCAGAAAGTTGTATGTTGCTTCAGTTTGGAGCATATTAATTTACTCTTAGTTTTGTCCGCATTAATGACAATTTTGTAATCGTTGCACCATTTAATATATATTAAATGGTGCAACGATTACAAAATTGTCCGCATTAATGACAATTTTGTAATCGTTGCACCATTTAATATATATTATTGAATCCTAACTTAACATGACAGAATTTAAAGTTTTTCTGTGCTCCTACCAGAAACATAAAAAATAGTATTATCGGCACACATTTCGGCTGAATAATGTGAAAGGCATAAGTCAAATTCATTTATATAAATGAGAAACAGTATAGTGGGCCAATTATCGACCCCTGAACTACACAACTTACAACTGGCATAGGTTTGAATACGTACCATTTAATTGGACAGATTGTTTCCTAATAAATACGACTAAAAGCAATATTTAAACAGCTTGCTCGGCACTTTGGTACAAACGTAATTTCTTTCACAAAATATCGTGGTTTACAAGATCAAATGCCTTTCTTAAATCTAGTAGATTGATCCTATCATGTTTCCGTCGTCAATGACTTTTAACCATTAATTCATCTATCATCTTTAATAACGCTGTTTCACATCAGTACTTCGCCCTGAAACCAGATTGTGCGAATCTTAGTAGTTGAAATCTTTCTTCATGATCATTTTTGTGGAGCATGTTGACAAGCAACATGTTTTCCCACAGGCTAAGGGCAGCATCTAGATTATTTTCTGACCAAACATCACTCCAGCTACAGTTTGTCAAGTCCCATATAAAGGCTTGCTTATATATGTTACTGACATCTCTGTATGTTATAGGGGTATGGTCATCCTTACACATCTACTGCTTGTCGTATCTTAAAGTAAAATCAAAAGGAAAATGATAACTGATTCTGATTCTGATATGAGGAACAATAACATATTTAACTATAGCCTTTCTTAAGCACGCTAAGTGTAAGGATCCCAGTGGCGTATATCGATTGCAGGTGATGCAAGAGTTGGCGTTATCTAGGGATATGCAAAGAGAGGGTGGTAGATCGGAACATTGCTTAGTGGAAAGTAAATGTTTTTATTGAACAAGTGATGCTCATTGGGTATAAACGGTACGGCACACCTTACCTGTAACGGCTGCATTGTAGCAGTCCAAACCCACATCTTGTTACGTAACGCACAACTTTCGTTTGGATTCCAGTAATTGGTACTTTTTGAACTTTATTGAAACTGGAATAAAGAAAAGAGACAGATATATTTTGTTAAACTTTATATCTCTACTTACAAGAAGCCAAATAATAACTTATATAGCACAACTTTATAATGATCAACTGTTGTTAAAAGCCGTTCGAATAACATCAATATTTAATGAATCTAAAGTTGGCTGAAACAATCCTCACAAAACGTAGCTAAACCCCTTAACCACCATTCTGTTTGTCGCACAGTAGCGATGCAACGGCCACCTCACTTTCAAGAGATCCACCAATTCAACGAATATTCTTGGTCAATGGGGGGAAAGTACGATCAATGTACATTAAGATATCCAAGATGATTCGACGCCAGCTTGGCTGTATCTCATATTATCTGGATAGTATCTTGCGACAGTTCGGACCAACCTGTCCACGTCTTCAAACGTTAGATCTCTCAAGAAAAGACAGAATGTAGGCCAAGAAGGAAATAACAGTTCCCTTGCCATTATATTCGAGCTAAAATCTATTTATAGAGAGGTCTTTGTTATAAGTAAGGATGAACAGATTGAGCTATATATAGTATCCCTTTGGGGAGTTGGGGCAGTATACGTCCAGACTGTACTAAGTAGAATGGTACAGCTGCGGTACGACTTGGCATTAACTTAAGTAGGCCACACGAAACCTCCATACCCTGTATATATCAGTTGATAGTCCCAGCAGCTGTAGGAGTTAGTTATTTCAAAGAAATGATAGAGGATAAATTCATGCATTTCGGTGACGATTTCATATCGGAAATTGCAACTTTGAGAAATTGTGAATGATGAAGATTGATTGATAAGAGGGTGGAAGAGATACGTATCTTGTTGAGATGGTCCCTTAACGGCGAAGTGTTGGACGAATCACAGACGAGCGTCAAAGTCTTAAGGGACACAGAGTCTATATTAGAGAATATATTAGAAAAGATTCCTCTCCTCTCCTATCATTTTATGTCATGTGATAATTAGTCCGTTCTATCTTCGATGGTGTGTTGTGCATCTAGTGATATAGTCAGAAGAAAACGCTCAATTGCGTGTCACGCAACTTCTATAAACATTATAAAGTACATATGAATTATATATGTATATCAAAACCCAGTGTGCAAAGGTACTCTGTGTACATCGCATCTCCAATATACTGTGTAAAGGTTTCGGTATTTCTGAGATGTCTCCCTAAATCAACAATCTTTATCAATTTTGACGGATGTTCAGCTGATGAAGATTGAAAGGAGATACTCGTGAGAGAACGTTTGAGGTAGTCGCAGGGTCTGATGGGGAGACAAGTTGAGAATAGGGATGAAGACGAGAGAGGACGTGCGTCTCCGGAAAGGAAAATCTCAAATTAGAATCAAACGGAAAGATGAGTAGACAAAAGGGAGTCCCGAGATGATACACAATTAGAGACAGGATGGAAACGAAAAGAGGGACCGTTTCTGTCCTTAAAAGATGGCAAATAGTCAAACGAAGAATCTGTAGACCATTTTAAGATAACTGAAGTCTGAAGTCACTATAGCGGTTCATCACACTCATTTATTCTATTGCAGAATTAGAGACTGTTGTTTGTTCTTTACTTGTTTTAGGTGGTCTGAGATACCCCGGCCACCCACTCCTTCATCTGTATGTACATAAATATAAATTAAATTTGAAAAGTAATTTACATAATCTGCAGCCTTAATCTCGTTACAACGGTCATCGTTATGGACGATACTTAAAGGCAGAAAAGTTTAACACCCCTGACAGAACGTGTCACGTGGTAAGTGAGCTGCCGAATGCTCAAATTGCGTATAACTTTCATGTTTGTGCTACACCGACAGAAACCACAAGATTTATATCTCAATAACATCGTTATTCTTCTTATTGTAAGTATTATGTATTACTAAAAATCTCATGTCAAGATTCAATATTCGCAGACAAAAGTCTTTTCCGGTGTTAAATTCTACAGAGTGAGATGTAACCTATATATGTTAACATACGCACACTTTGTACACTAATATTTATACGATGGATTGTTTTCACTGATACACTTTGTACTTTCTGAATTTAAGTTTTCTTCGAACAATCACTAGCTTGATGTAATTAGCCTCCAATCTAATTAACTCACTTAGTTTGATTAACTGTTCCTAAGGTCATTTCAATAACTAATTCAACAGGAAGTGACCATTGGGGCAACTGTGGATGATGCTGTTGTTACTGCAAAACCATTCAGAGAATATTGGGACTTTCCCTGCATGTGATTTTTGTTCATACTTCTAAATAATCGGGAAGCATACTAGTTAACTCTTTATTATTTAGTTGATGAACTCGTGCTGCTAATAACCTTAACAAATATACCTCATTTCCATGTGGTTTTATTATTTACCATTCAGGTAATACCTTGCGTCCGTTCCGCAAAATATAACTAAAGCAATATGTAAACGTATATTAGAACTTTCGAGTTGAAAGGAAATATTTTTTTAAATCGTCATTCAAGAAAGAGGCTGGTTAGCGCGAACACCAAACAACTTGATCCGATCTCAACCCCCAGTTCCCCTTTCCGAGATACTGTAACCACGTGTACAAACTCAGTAAGAGCATGCGCACTTAACATCTTACCTACTGAGATGAAGTACGCTGATTGGTCAATAACGCTGAAATATAATCAGCATTCGGCTTGTCCTCCCAGTATGTCCCATGCTCGCACCCTCGCTCCCGGATAAAAAGTTATCAATGACTTGGTCCAATATCTTCACAAAAAAAACCCACACCCTACACCACATTTTATAACAGAAGAAGGCCTAACCTAATTTACATATAACAATCGGGACAGAAGTTGGTATTATCATTAAATGTTTAGTCCATCCAGTAATTATGCTCCTTTCCACGTTTATCTTCTTCTTTGATCTACAGAAGCTGTTATTTGATAGCAGAGAAATGACTTTGTTTATAGTAACGAAACACAACACATTTCATTACAGCAGAACAGAACTTGTATAGGTCTTAGATAATTTACATATAACAATCGGGACTGATATTAGCATTATCATTAAATGTTTTAGTGCTATCTTGTAATTCATACTCATTTCTACGCATTGAACTAGAGAAGCTGATATTTGAAAACAGTGAAATTGTTTCTTAAGTTCAGTGACGAAACAAAACCCGCTCTTTTAAAATGCAATATCAGAGTCTTAAATCGCGTTCATTCTCGCTGTATGAAGTTCGGTATTGGTCGACATAAGTAGGCCTTCCATCTTTCACAATTAAACAGCAAGTCCTTGAAAGCCTTTTTTAAGTACCTCAAGATAGAACAATGAATGACGGTATTCCTATATTGAGAAAGAACTCCTCTCTCCCCTTACCGCCCCGCCCCCCCCCCCCCCAAAAAAAATTCCGTTCCCTTCCACTCCATTGCCATATCTATGCCTCACCATAGGTTCGAATGAAAATTACACTACGCCATTTCTTCTTCTT
>KN884002.1:82227-98467 GCA_000934455.1 Apostichopus parvimensis
CAATTTTTTTCTAAAAAGTCAACCAAAATGACGTGAATTACGTGAAACGTGTATGATCTGAGCTGTGACATATACGTTTTAAAGAGTGAATGCTATGTGACGTCATTATCCGGCGCCAGATGGACAGGAAGTAACACCAACGAACACACGCACAATACACCTACATTAGACAGAGATAAAAAGATATATCCCATGATTCTTGTATTCTTTTCACAGAAAGCATTCAAATGCCTGAACGAAGCATAACATCAGCTTCAACGATAACACAACCAAACTCCTACATGTACATGAGGTTCAATGAGCAAGAGTCAATCAGCCGTTCAGATAGAGGTGCATCTGTTGGCCATGATCTTACCAGTTTGATCGATGGCTACGCATCCTATACAACAGCAAGCACGGTGGAGAGTAGCAAACCCGAAGAGCCCATCTATGAAGTCAAGCTCTCAAACTCAGAGGAGAAACAATTGTTTACACGAGAGAGCGAAGGAAGCAATTACACCGTGGCAGACGATGTCTTAAGTGGACCGAGAATTGTCCCTGGGAAAGAGAACTCCGACACCGAGGAGAGTCCACTACCCGATGAGGAATATGAGTACCCGTATGTCGACTGCAAGCCACCGGAAACGGGCGTACAAGGATGCGGTTCGCCGAGTTGTCCTATATCCGGCGAAGGTCAAGCCACGTCGACGCTGAAGGTTCATTCTGGTGCTTTCAAGCGAGACAGCTCGGTATCATCCTCAGAGGACTATTGTCAAGCAGACGCTATCCCAACCGTGAAAATAACCGAGGTACCAATAGATGGAACCTACACAGCTCTAATCCGTCACCCAGAACCAGAGTATTCCACCACAGTGGCGTTTTCGTCTCCTCAAGGATCCCATTCCGCAGAGGATTTATCAAACATTGTTGGATACGTTACTTCAGTATCGGCGGTATCATTTAAACATCCTCCTCGTCCCGCCGTCCGAAGGAACACAAACGAGCAGACCAATAAGTGTAGGCCACCTTCTGCATCTCGGCTTAAGCTTCATCAATTCAGGGATGTGATTGAGCCTGAACTTATACTGCAAACACCGGAGTCAAAGCATAGCTCTTACGTCAACGATTGTGTTCCGAGCCCAGCAGTAAAGGAGATGATAAAGCGACCTGTCCCGGCACCTAGAGCAAGGTTGCTTCCAGTCCATTTTACTGAAAATGTTGAAGACCTAGTTTTATAGTAAACTGAAGAATGGTCTACGTCTTGATTTCCTGCCCAGTGTGTTTGCAGAAAGGAGCAGCCTGATAGGAGTATTGGTTGACCAAACCGTATTGCTTATCATAGCCATTGGTTTTGTATTTCAAGGACCTCTCCGTGTCGTCAGGTTAAGTTAGATGTTGGATTCTCAGTTCTTCGCCCAAGAAAATCGAGAACCCATGAAGTCAGTACGAAGACATCTTCGAATAGATGAATAGGATATGTTCAATCGTTTTTAACTATGGTTGACAAGAGCTAGCAAACGTTCGAATTCCAGTTCAGAAAATGACGAACCTCTGGTTGTAAATTCGGGATCGGAGGATAGTGCTAAATGTTGGAAGTTGAACTTAAAAAAGTTGATGACGTTAATTGCTCGGCAAAAAGTTTCAAATCTCAACGTGTTTACAAAAACTGCAGTTATGTGGAGGTCTTCCTGTCCACAACGTACGTTCAGATGTTGACTTTCTTTAAATATATTCTACTAAACTCGTTTATACTGTATGTTGGAAGAGAAATGTCTTGACATACGTTACAGGCTGTTGACATGTGACAGCGAGTGTGGCACTGATGATGTTGAATTGTAATTAAAATGAAATACATCATAATATTGAAATAAATCTGTTATAATTTGAAAGTCCTTCTGTTGATAAGCTCTCTCTATCCTATGAGACATATCTGATCTGCATGTCAGCATGTTGACTTACGTACACAAATTATCTCACCATGTTGAATCTGTTTATAACATCTTAGCTTTTTGTGTAACCCCGCCATCCTTATATTGGATGATAGGGTGTTCACTTCCTCAGAAAACCAGTTAGCTTTGTGATTCTTTGCTATAAAATGTCCTCAAAATTCAAATTAACTATGTGACTAATGTAGAGCAAGTGAGTTAAATTTGTCCAAGAATTACGCGAGAACCAAAAAAAGGTTTGTAGCAATCCCTTGTGGGCATCAACCGTGTCATTCACTGGTAAGGGTTTTACAGTATAGCATTTTAAACCAAAATGTTTCAATGTCCAGAAAGAACAGTCTTCCTATGTGAAATATTGACACATTGTACCAATTTTGAGCTAGCATTCCCTTTCATAATGGTTGAGACTAACATGACATTGTTTATATATTGTGAAATATTTTGAGAAAATGGCAAACTTTTCCACCATTTGAGATAACCTCAAGATCCCTGGAGCCAGTTTGTGCCCATTTGAGAATAACCCTTGAGGCTCAGAGGGAGGTCAACTGATAGGAGGTTCAGGCGCACGATTAAAGCAAGGGTATGAACTCTAAAGCAGATTTCATTACCTTGATGCCAGGTATGTTTTGATCAAGAACTAAAGATCCCCTTCACAGAACTAAACTTGACAAAACTATGTTCACCAATACAAAATCATAGAATTGGAGAACTCACTGATTAAATGTAGCTTTAACTTGGAGTTATGTTTAAAACGTTGTCAGAATTTGACGCCTGTTGACCACATATGACCTTTAATCTCTACTAATTTCATACCATGTTTGAAGTTCAACAAAGATGTACTTTTTGAGTCATCATGTTCACCAAGTTTGCAGACTATGACCTCTTTTGACTCCAAATGACCATTGAACTTCACAGAAACCAATAGGCTTCTTGTAAATAATAAGACAAATCCACATACCAAGTATGAAGGTAATCCAACCATTAACTTTTCAAGCAACCATTAACTTTTCAAGCAAGAGTTTTCAAGCAAGTGTCACATACACGCACAGACACATGCCATAACCATCGCATAGATTCCTTACGCCTCCGACAAGGAATAAAAAATACCTCATTATGTTGAATCTTTTAACAAAGGTCTTACGTTTTGTGCAGCATAATTCCAATCTCAAATTTTAGGTTAAACTTGTGACACTTTCAGGCAAATAAGTTCACAATTGTTTCATCGTTTAATACGGCCTTCAGCATTTGTCAGTGAAGAATAAAACTGTTTCTAAATTGTTTACTAGGAAGACTTCTTCAGACCAACTTTCTCATTATTGTTGAATGGATTCATAAGAATGGAATTTTCTGTGTAGAGTAAACCCCCCCCCCCCTTCCCCACCCCACGTCTAACTTGTAATGAATGACTATGGACTTCGTTTTATAGACACTTTCTCTCGTCAAGTTGAGAATCTTCTTTTAGTGTTTTTTTAGTGAATTTTAGTGTTCGGGTAAGATTAACATACAGTGTCAGAATTGTATGTTAGAATGTGTAGTCCTGTAAAAACATTTATCTTTTAATTAAATATCACCATATTGAAAAGTACAAATTCCTAACAAAGGATGACTGTACATTGAAAATTTGAACACGAGATGGGGGCATGGTGTGATGAAGACAAATTTTAGTGCGCATACAATATTTATATTACAATGCAAGCAGAAATACACATTTTCAGGCTTTAAAAAAAAACAAACAAACAAACACACACACGCAGTTACAGAAATGATGTAGCAAACCATAGGTGATACCTTTTCTGTTGTATAGTATATATTCGATTCTATGGTGATTGCCATAGATACTGATTTGTTTATAATTCGATGAATACAGTCTTTTACACTACTATCAAAGAAAACAAACAGACTAATGTACAAACTTATATAAAATGGTAGCTTCCCTCTGAATAAAAAACCTCTAAAAAATCTCATGGCAAAACTGGAAGAAATTATACTGCCAGAGGGGAATGTGTAACATCCACTGCATGTAAAAGGCAGTTATGTATGTTTGTTACATTTTGGAAGGCAGTATGAATATCATAAATTGATTGGTATTCAAATTTGCATACAGTCATATCAAATTAACAATAAACGCAGGGATAACACTTAACTCTATCATGTAGATTTTTATTACCATCCTCTAAAATCTCTTAATCGACATTAGGGAGGATGGTGAAAACAAATGAGACAAAGAAGCCATTGTAAAACATTATCCCAACCTACATTATCATATTAAAAATGTCCCCAATTATTTAATTTCACTTATTGATCAATTCAAATGGTTTACCCAATTCAAATTAGAATGTTACATGATATATGGTACGACAATTACTCCCAAACAAACCCATGAAACTACAACAAAATGTTAGCACAATCTTCCTCAACCAGTATTGTAATAATAGACTACCAAAGTCTACTTTTTACACAATGAACTTCTTAATTAATGATCGGGAGTCACAAATCCTGGACGAAGAAAAAAGCTGCAATGAAGCAATATAATATACCCATCCATATGTCCATCAAAAGAATCTGATCATTTAACTAAGTAGACCAAATATATCATTTCAACACAAACAAATAATCTATGAAATACAAGGGAAAAAATTAAAGAAGTTACCAATATTTAAATTAAGAATCTGTTCATTTTTTACCAAGGAGACCAATCCAAGGAGACCAAATCAACCATGTCAACATAAACAATGTAAGAAATCAAAAAAAAAAAAAAACATTCATAGTAGCACCTTCATTTTTTTGGAACACTATGCAACTTTGTAGCTTTTGTTCATTTTCATAAAAAAAAAAAAAAAACATTTTTCACTGGATCATGTATCATGTATTTGATAAAAATTAATAATTACAATCATTGGCAAGTCAATTATTAGCTCAAGCAAAACTGGCCAATTAAGAGGAGAAATTAAAGAGATTATTTACTCTGTTCATTCCCTAGGTAAGCAACTCTGTTTGTACAAAGTTTGAAGAGATTATTCACTCTGTTAATTCCCTAGATAAGCAACTCTGTTTGTACAAAGTTTGAAGAAGACATTATTCACTCTGTTAATTACCTAGGTAAGATACACTGTTTGAGAAAAGTTTGTTGTAATACATGTCCTGACACAGAACTGCAGACACAAACACACCGGCATTTGAAATCTTCAAAACATGATTTACTTGAATGAGTTGTTTGGCACTAAAACTATTAAAAATTGTCATCATTGATACTCATCTGTTTTGTAGTACTGTAGAAATTAAAGTGGGTAAACTGGTAGGATATTATCTGAAAGAACATATTCACTGAGGTAACATATGACTCCCACTGTAACTAGTCAAATATGTTAATAAATTTGAACTTGTACTCGACCTACTTACAATTTCAATCTTTCAAATTTATTTCTCATATGTTTGTACAAAATTAATTACAAAACTAACATTAGAGTAGGAAGCTTAACCTATGAAGGACACTAGAAAAACAGCAAGACTGTTATCTCAGCTAGAGACCAAGTAGAAATAAAAACAAGGAAACACTTAAATGGGATGGGTAAATCCTAGTTTGTGATTCAGTAATAAAAGAGGAAGATGGTTTACAGTTTTTGCAGTTATTTGCATACATAATGAACGATTGAATAATGCATTGTACAGATCACATTGTGTTACATATTTAACTATGGACTTATCACTTTGTCAGAGTGCTACCTACGTCCGTTCACAAGTTTGTTCATGATGTGTTGTCAATGGCTTTGCCAGGATTTCTTAATTTGCACTTTATTCAAACATTATTCCAGGGGGTACTCACTTCCCATTACACCGATAAAGTAAATTAAAATTAAGTTAGACATGCATTATTTCTATATGATGTGGAAAATGAGACAAGAGAGTTCACAGAATCTCGATAAAAATGATACAGAAATGTTAGTCTGTATTTGTATTACAGAAACATGTCCAGTATAAACCCTGAAGTGGAAGGGATGTGGTGAACACTCGTGACTTCCGTTTACCACATTTATACACAATAGGTTACAATTGCACTTTTTAGTATCAAAAGAGGAAGAAGAATGAAAATGTTTGTGCCTAGCAGGAAGCCATAATCTCAGGTTGAAAATTTAGTGCAGCAGCCCCGGCAAATGAAAAACAAATAAAAAAAACCTTACTTCATCAAGACTAGTAATAGATGTGTATGGACTAACAAACTTAAAAGGCAGCAATTTTGTCTAGTTCCTTTTTTCATTGGTCATGCTCTCACATTTTCATGATTCTTTGGTCGGGGGAGGGGCAAATTTAAAGGAGTAAGGAGATTTAGTGTGACAGGAGAAGGGACTTGAAGGGCCTGCCATCTCATGAGTGAGTCTGTATCTAACCTTCATCCAAGCCTCCAATTAATAGCTAATGTACTACGGCATCGTATGTCTCTTCAACATCTTGTTCAGGCCTCCTGAGTGACGGCTTTTTTTTATTTCGTCTTAAATTCAGACATCCTGAAAACATCACATGCAGAGGCCTATCTTTTTTATCTATCTTTTTTATAATCTTGGTTCAAAATCTTAACATCTTCTTCACATCATTGAGAATATTTAGTAAAAGCGTTCTTCAACTGTAGCATAAAGTTGCACACCACTATTTACAGACCCACACTCCCTACTTTAAACCTGTATAAGTTATTCTCTAACCATCTGTTATATTCTGCCATATTATCTTACATACACAATTTTCTACACTTAAAGTGGAAGCTTGAATTCTTCTCCAGATTCTTTCATCGTGGTAGAAAGTTTATTGAAGAGAAAATGGCTGATTTATAATCAAAACAATCAAACTGTCCAACACTGCATCAAAACAGGATGTAAATTGCTCCGTTTCTCACAATTGTTGAAATCGGTCGACACAGAAAAATCAATGGCTTTGATGTCAACAGGCTCCATAAACACCACCAGGTCTCCATAGAGTACACTATGAGTGTCTTCTGGAATGTCCAAACACCTGACACACACACACCTTCCTTCCTCATTATAACAATTCCTGGAAGACATTTTACAGACCATTTGATGTCCAACAATGCCAAACCTTTCCTCACTAGACTGTTTATACAACTATGACAGCTATGACAGCTAGGTAGGCTATGACAGCTAGGCGTGACAGCTAGGCGTGACAGCTAGGCATGACAGCTAGGCGTGACAGCTAGGCGTGACAGCTAGGCGTGACAGCTACGTGTCTCTGCGATGCTCAAACAGCCTACAGACCTCCACTCCTCTTCAAAACCTGCCTACTACAGAACCAACAGAAATGTTTTTAAGTGCCTCTTTAATCTTCAGCCACAGCATCCCATCTTCATACTTCCTGGTCAATGTGATATCAGGTGTAAAGCGTTGGACTATTTAGTTTCTAAGTCCAGATATCCTGTAAATACCTCTCTTCTTCTCTGAGTGTAGCAAGCAACACACTGACCTCAAAGATGCTCTTCCCTGTGTACTCGCACAGTATCTCTGTCCAAGCCTCCATTACCTGCTTTGCCATTCCATTTGCATCGCTGAAGGAACATGAAAGAAAGGAAATTATAAACTTTATTAAGAAAACACATCAAACAGAGAAACCTAATAGCTGAAAATGGGCCAATGACAAAAAGACAGAGGTAGGAAGATTGAATAATATTATGGGTTGTCCAACATATTCAAACTGTGACAGACAGATAAATGCCCCACAGAACAAGTATATTTAGCTTATAAATCCACTGTGGCCGCAGATTATTTCATACAAATATGATTAAAATGAAAACTGATAAATAAAAAGTGGCTTCCTTTCATTCATAAGAAAAGTTAGTACAATTCCTATGACATTCCTTTCCTCTTAAATGCTGTGACACACAAAAAAGCAACTGATTCCTGTAGCCTGACTGTGACCTTGTTTCGTAAAAAAAAAAAAAAAAATTATTTGTAAAATAAAAGTCAAAATGAAAGTCCAATCAAGGAATAACAACTGACCCGCAGACATAAATCACTGCCTCTTGATTCATGACGAGGTCAGCAAGCTCTTTCTTGTGAGTTCTCATCAGATCCTGGACGTAGCGACATTTTGGCCCAGAGACGTCATCTTCATCTCGGGAGAACGCAATAGTAAGCTTGCTCAGAATTCCCTCTTGGAAGAAGGCGTTGATCCTATTCCTACAAGGCGAAACGATGAGAGCAGAAAGTTGAGAGTAAGTTCACATGGGGAGAGGGAGGCGGAAAAATTGAAGACCTATGTGGGGCTGATAGGGAGACATGTTATTGTTCAACTGAATTATCATCTTTAATAAATGACTCAGTCCAAAGACAAGTTTTATTAACAAGTCACCTTTTTAGTACAAAAAGACAAAAAATAAAGTACAAAAAGATTGGGGTACTATGGTTTCAAGAACTTAAGGCTATAAAATGATAAAAGTCACATTATACGAGTCATAGGCTTGTAAAAAAAACAAAAGAAATCCCATATATACTAGTTCTATTCTATTAACAACAGATTCCATTCAAATTTCAGCAAAGAAGTATTTTGAAGTGAATAATTACATTCTCTCCCTTCAGTTTTAATGCAATTTGTTTGCTAATTGTTTATAAATGTGCTTTTTTTCTCTAATTTTGCACTTCTTTTCTTCTTCAGAATAGATGTACTGAAAATGGGCACTATGTATATCTGCATTAACACTCTAACTTTAAAGCTAACCAGTACTGATATTTTTCTGCCATATCTATAGCTTTCAAAGACAATTGGAAACTTGCTTTTCAAACTCCTAATGGTATTCACCCTGCAAATTAAAAGATAAACCCAAAACTAACTACTTCTGATCAATAACTCTTTGTTACATCTTGGTAGCTGCAGGCTTTTAACTCATTACCATCCACACTTAAAATGAAAGCAAAGGTTAGAGTCAAAATGTCTCCAAAACTGAAGGAAAAATTGCCTAAAATCTTTCTCTTCACTTACCTATAGAGGAAATCTCTCTCTTTGTGTCTGCAGCCGTAGAACAACCACATCTTCCCAAAAGTCTGTTCTGCGGGACGTTTCTCCTTCATGTAATGCCGGTGTTCCATGAATCCCATGAATGGTGCTACACCAGTGCCTGGTCCTATCATTATCACCGGCTTCGAGACATCCTTCGGCAGACGAAACTTGGTGCTGGTTCGGAAATAAACTGGTATCTGTCAAAGATCAGAGTGGCAAACTTAAAATCGAAGGGAGTGAAGTAGAAAGCTCTAAACCAGCTTTGGATTTTTGGTGGCATTTTACAATACAATGACAACTTCATCAAGGTTTTCCTCCATGTGACTTCAGTCCGCAAGGAATTGCATAATCAGTGAGTAAATACTAATTTCATTAAACTTGGTAAGTAAATGAATAAAAAACACGGACTGTATAATTTTAGACAATGCAAAAATGGCAAAGAAAATTCATGGCTAGAATGGATTTGAACCAGTCACCTCTGGGTTACAAGCCCAGATTTATATTGATATAAATAGCCAAATTTCTCAGGATATCCCTTCCTGTCACTTTCTGGCACCCCCCCCCACAAACTGGCCCCCAGCAAAGACATGGCTACATGCAGTAGGGATCACCATCAACTAAGGGCTGGACAGCTCAGTGAGTAGAACTCTGGGTTTTTAACCCAGAATCACTGATTTGAATCCCATTTTAGCCATTAGTGTCTTTGCTCTTTTCCATTCATTAAATATTTGGGAAATGTTTCAAACTGAAAGTGGTACTGAAATGCAACCTGCACTGATATAATTTACAGCTAAATGTCTGTCACATATTACCACCCAGTTATAGACGAAAGTTAACCAAAGTAACGAACCTTTGGATTGCCCTCGATCTTAAGTTTCTTAACATTGACATCACTGAGACCTGAGTTGTTACTGACATCTTCTTGGAAAGAAGTGGTTATTTTGTTTAACCACCCGGAACACAAGCCCTCTTGTGCCTTCTTCATCTCGGTCGATGGGAATTTCAGGACGTTAAACACAAAGCGAATCATGTTGCAACTTCCAAGAGGGGAACTACAAAAACAAACCGACAAACAATGGAATTAAATAAAAAACACAAAAAACACAATGGAATTAAATAAAACATAAAAAACATACGATACAGAAATAAATGGGATTCATGCTCATGATAGTCAACAGCACAGCTGCTGGTTTTTTACTTCTTGTATAAGAAGTATTGAATGCCAATAGGGACATTAATATCTATCTATCTCCATATCATAAAATACATACTCTTTTGCTTGATATACAGACTGTACTACCATCAAAACATTCACCATTTGTTTGAATAGTGAAAGTACTTGCACTTTACCCTAGGTCATCAATTTTTTCCTGGAAAACAAACCGATCACATGAGAATGTTTACAAAACACTCTTGTTCATCATTACCACCACTACCAGCACAAACGGCGATGTCTTTCATGACAAGGCTGTATCGTGGGTACTCTGCTGGTACATGCGTGTGTAATTGATTATGTTGAGTATTATGTTCTTCTATCACTTACAGAGGTTATTTACAGTATGGGGTGGCGATGCAGGACTCTGTATCTGCCATACAGTAATGCAGTGCATTAACTTTATATACATGACGTGAAACTGTAGACACAAACGAAGGAAAGTACTCATTTTTTTGCACGACATTCACAGGAAATTCAACTATTGTCTAATGTACCCCATATTGTATGTACATAAACTACTTCATATAGGCTAAAGCATTGTGCACTGATTGCCTTGATATTGGCAATGGCTGACTTAACTTGGGGGGGGGGGGGTTGGGGAGACAGATGAGGTCATACTGACAGAGGGAGAAACTGAATCTCAATGGTAGAATGACTTACATAGCCGTACACTGTACAGGTCTAAATTTCACAAATAGTGTAGATATTTCACCCTTTCTACACATTTTCTGTTGCAAGTCTCATAAGGTTAGAGTAAAAATATTGTGAAAACAACTAGGTATCAGTTTCATATACATATGGTGCTGATAGCAAAACAACCCAACAGACTTTCAATGTCCAATCAACAACCTGTTGTGGACTCCAGAACAACATACAAAACAAATCGAGTGGACTTTGTGCTTCTCTATATGCCTGGCTAGAGACATTTCAATAACACAGCTCAGCGAGCTACATTTAACCTTACTTTGCTACGGAATATGGTCGAGGCAAAAGCCTAGTGAGGTTCTCCAGGATTCTCTGGACCGGTGGAAGACATGATGGGAAAGCCTCTAGAATATCAGACAGCGAAAGGTGATCTTTACGAATGAATTTATTGTAGTCTGCTGCCCCCTCTTTGCTACAGAGTTCCTGAAGACGACGTTTTTCGCCTTCTTTAGATGTGTGCTCCGATAGCATTCTGACGAAAGCCTGCCGACAAAACGAGTAAGACATTGAATTATATTAAATGTTTTGCATACTGCGATAGGAATATGAGTTTATCACGAAATTTTTATCCAAAATGCCAACAAAACAATATTTCCTGTGTGTATAATATTTTGTATAAAGATTGTCTACAAAAGAAGATAGACTCTCACATCTCCTAAAAACATATTTTTGGTCTTAGTCATTAAAAAAAAGGAACTACTGTATAAACTGTTGCAATCAAAATATGTTTAATGAGCTTTACTTGCTCTATTTCACAGCCAAATTTAACTCAGCTCACAACTTCCCTCTGATTCCCAAATAACTTAGTAAACTTATAATAACTAGGGAAAAACATTAAGTAGACTTTGGAACACAGACAACCTACGTAGACAAATTCTTCCCCTCGTGAAAAAAAACACCACCAATGCAAACACATTTGTATTGTTACTGCAGCCTCTATTCTTAATCCATTACGATGCTGGTGTCTCACATTTGGTTTCTTCTACGCGATCGACAATTAGTAATATTAGAAAATGGACAAGATGATTTAAGGAAAGATCCAGGGTTTCATTAATCATCAGAGAAGGCACTACTAGTCACACAACAAGAGACACATATGAACATCTTGCCAATTTCTAATCACAACAAATTTCACAGACTGAACAAAACATCTTAAAACCTGATAGCAACATTACAATAGCCGACTGTAACATTTAATTTATGGGGGTATAAATTAAGCAATTTTAGTTTTTGTTATGTCCTCAATTAATTATCTCATAAATATTGCACCTTGGGGTAGAAAGGCAAAATACCAATGTTGTCATCAGACCCCCAAATGAAGCAGGATACCGGCAAAATATTAGAAAATTTGTAAAAATAAAACAATTAATTATTGCTTTCAGTTTAAAGGAACTTTTGTACATTGCTGATATAGGTACATTACTAGGTAATGATTTCTTCCCCAATCACTTCATCAAACAAAATACAAATAAATTCAACTGAATCCAAAAGAATCCAAACGAATAAATCTGTGTTCACAGACAGAGGTAGACTTGTTCTTTTGTTTTTGTAGAAGTTAACATGACAGATGCAATTACATGTTGATCTCTAAGTCTACAGTTCTTTATAACCTCTCTCACTTACTCGGAACTCCACAATTTATTTTCAAGCTGGACAAAGGTATTTTTCTATTCTATAAATGCTTTTCGCAAATCTATATTTGAAACTTGACATATATACGATCTCAACATCCGGTCATAAATAAAACATAAGAAAGTTGTTTTATGAAAAAATTACTGTACAAACCTTCTTTGGTGGTGTTCTGATATCGTAACACTGGGTCAAGGCCAGTCTCAACGTCGCTGGTACCGGAACAAACTCGGGTACGGAAGCCTTTCTTTTCCGAGTTCCAGCCTCTAGTTTCAAGGTGAAAGGAGTGTCAGCCTTACTGAAGACTTCAAGTCTTGATATCAGTCTATTAACTTCATCCGTATTATTTGGGCAAACGACTCCAAACGAATCGCCCGGCTGAAAAGATGTCGATTCATCATCCTGTTATGAGGAGCGAAAATATATAGAAAATGATAACGTTTCTTCTCAAATACTTTGAGTGAATATTATCAATTCAGTCGAACAGTTTAGTAAGATTGACTAGATTCATCATGCCTATATGCCTTGCTTATGCCTTGCTATGCCTATGCCTTGCTATGCTTCCTGCCTATGCCTTCATGCCTATGATAATTACTGAGAGTTCACACAACAAAATCTCATCCTCAAAAATACTTCTCATCAAAAGCTGTTCTGTAAACTTCCTATATTTTGTATGAAGTCTGTCAGTTTTCTCAATCACTAAAATGCCAACACTCTTTAGTCATTTTCCCTCCCTATTTTATAGCTTCAATCTAATATGCAGTTTAAGTTAGGGTTCCTCGCGATCTTGCTTTAACATATCTTATTTAAGATTGTGCACGAAATTTATAACCAAAAAATAAATCTACATTTCAAGAATCGAAAACTGAATAAACTGACCGGTAACTGTAGCTCCAGCTGTAGGGTCGTCTTCACCGCATCACTTCTTGTCAACTTTGTTGCTCTGGAGACGGTTGCCATGCTAACTGGTGATGCAGCAGATGGGAATACAGCACCATATTGAAGGGGAAGCTCTCTGACATGCTGGAAAGTGTTGCAGTGAAGAAATAAAATGACATTAAGTTAAACAAAATTGTATGATTTGAAATGCCCTTGCCGTGTAATGAGCAAAGAAATCGTTCAACATATGGTGAGTGATACTGGCAATACAAATAAACAAAATTTATGTTTAAGCTGGTTTCAAATTTTTTTGTCCAATAACAACTTTTAGGATAAATTCTTTGTGCCTTTTGGTTTCAAGCTAGGAATAGGCACTTACAAATGTTTACAAAAACCAATTTGATTCTGATTTTTTTTTTCAAACTAAAATACTTGGCATGGGGATGTTTCGAATATAACTGGGAAACTCCTTCCCATTTATTATAGTCTACTCCTATCTCAATTGCTTATCGTCATCCCATTGACCTGTTGCAGGGAAGCGAAAGGAACTTAAAACAACCTATGTGCAGCTGAATACAATGGTGGCAATATAACCAATACAGACTGTAAATATGTTAAATGAACACGTTAAATGAACACGTTAAATGAACAAGTTTGCCAGCTTCCACCTAGTTTCCTATTCCCATGGTGAAAGCTCATGAATAACTTGGGTAAATTTAACACCCTTTCAAATTAACCCAATTGTTGGTCACTCAGTCACTACTTTTAAGATTGAAGACATTGTTTGTTAGCATCAAGTCAACACCTACTTCCTACAAACTTCTGAAGGCATTGTATGCTAGCCTTAAGCTAACACTTACTTCCAACTAACTTATTGAAGACATTGTGGGTTAGCCTCAAGTCAACACTTACTTCAAACTAACATATTTTCATGTGCTGGCGATGATATTGTGACTTATCACTGCTTGGGGACATTAAACGACATTTCCCTAAAGATAGTATCAATAAGTTTACTATGAAGCCTACATATTAATTATGACCTAATGTTAAGCTACCTAGTTTATAGTAAGCCTAACAATTGCAAATCGTGTAAATGATATATTGTACACGTCCAAAGAGCCATTAACCCCAACCATGACATGTTGTAGCCATAACTTTTCAACAGAGTTTAATTTTATGCTGTTTCAATAACTTGTTTCCCTCACACATTCTTTAACGCCGTGCTCGTATGTATGTCAGTTCATATATGAATTATGAAGTGTTTAAACAAGGCTTTTCCTGGCTATTCTAGACTAAAACTTCAAAATTTCAATGACTTTTAAGACCTAGAAAAGGAGTTTCTCGAAAAGAAGATTACGAGAATCGTACGGACGGTACGGTACTTACCAAGGATTCATCTTCTTTGAATGTAATCTCCAGAAAAGGAGGTGGATTTAGAGGTAAGGTGAGCGAAACATTGCACAGAGGAGGTTTGGAAAATGTTAAACTTTCCTCAGGAGTCGGACGGCTAGAGTTATTCAAGGTGTCTCCAACGCCAATCTGTGGCGTATGAGGTTCAGCCTTAGCGTCTCCAACGACCACAGGCCGTTCCGAGGATGGACCTCCTTCCATCCTGGACTCCTCTGACTCTTCTTCCTTACGTTTAGAGGCAGCGTCAGTTTCAGCTGCTGAAGTTAGATCTGTTTGTCCTCCGTCCTGCGAGTCTCCGTTAGCCAGACTCGTCGAACCATTGGTGCGCAAAGCACTGTCGCTGCTACTGTCTCCTATACCACTGATTGTTCCTCTAGAGATGTCCTTCTGTTCCGAGTCGGTTAGGCTCCTCGCAGAGTCTGACCCCGAAATGAGCTTCTCCTCTGTTCCGTCTATCTCGCACGTATCGCCGTTGCTACTCTTTGTGACGTCCTCTATTTCCAACTGCCTCTTCAAAGCTGGCCACAGGCCTTCTATCCAGGGTTCTACTACAACCTCTAGACTGGAAAATAGACAAGAGGACTTTAATAACATCATCTTCGCAACATGACCTACCCAGTTCCTATGAAACTGCCTCAAGATATTGCATTAGTTTTCCTTTCAATCTTCCGTTCTTTCAGTCTGGCCTCTTCCTTACCTTCCTTACAAGCAGTTCAGGTAAATGAACTCATCACTTCACCGTCTTCACGACGTGCCACCCCTAAGTGATTTCAATGTGTATCTATGAGCACTGTAAGATCTAAAGCCTCTACAAGACAATCATATCGAAGTGAGCAATACATAAAAACCTATCATGAGGCCAGCTCAGGAGAAAGACAAAGAAAAATTGCATTTTTAATCCACATTTGGGTGTTTCACAGAATAAGCCAAAAACAAATACTGTAGGCAATTGCAATGGTGCTACCCTAGGCACAAAAATAGGAAACGACTTCAATTGTGTCCTATTTATAAATTCTGTAATTTTCACTGGAATAAAGAAATTGAAAAATTGCTCATCAAAGTTCTTATCTGTAGTATCACCCATGTTTAAAGCAGCTAGTTACATAAATTGTAACATAACATTCTACTGTCACAGACAATGGAAAGGCAGGGGGAAAAAAAACACTGAGAATTTATCCTGATTTTTCAAGGAAATATCCGTACATGGCCAAAGCCAGAGCCAGCCTACAACCCTTTCAAAGCTGGAAGAATATGTTTTATCCATCTCCAAATTTAGCATTTAAGGTGGCAAGTTCCTCTTTTAAATTTTCCTCATGTAACATTTTCAACTACATCAGTGCTACTCAATCTAACTAATAAGATATCTATGTTGTAACCCACCCATTGCTCCCTTATAATCTGTAAGTTCTTTAAGTTTTAGTACACTGCTACACTGTTGAAATATTTGGTGTCCGAAAAAATGTTCATTTGAAGGACTGTT
>KN884003.1:22347-35105 GCA_000934455.1 Apostichopus parvimensis
CAAACGTACTGGTAAATCCAGTATAAACTGTCCTGTGGGACTGGGACAGTTTATACTGAATATGGAATATTTGCGACAGTTTGTACTGCTACACCTGCAGTCTACTGAGGCTGTCAAAGTTACATGAGGAGGATTTCACATAGGATGGGAATTTCGAAGGTGAGTATAGCCAGCCTATACTTTTTATATAGAAAATTGTACTAATTTCTTGCCAGCAGTCTAGGCCTGAAATATAGTCCACCACAATTGAGCAATCTCAATGTTATGAGGTGAAATATAGATCACTAAAGTTGGGATTGGGCATATTCAAACTGATGCAAACAATATTAAACATGTCAAATATTATGCACTAAAATTAACAACTTTGTCAATCTGACAACTTCTGTTTGGTCAGTGTGACAATGAATGTATAAAATGTAAAATATCATTCTTTTACATCTCTTTAAATGTCTGCATTCCAAGGAAGCCATCTTTCAAATAAATGTAAACTCAAGTTTTTTTAAACCCTGGATTATAAAGACAGTGTGTTTTATAACACTTTTTATACACAAGTATAGCTGGATATCTGATTAACCTAGGGTCCATATGATCCAGATTTGAATGTACTTACATCATTACTTGAAGGAGATAGGAACCCAGCCATCTTCTTAAGCATATATATACGACAGATATCAGTTGGATAACCAACTTTCCAACACTGCTAAGAACAGTTACCAACAAGGAAAAGGAAATTATGCCAACCATATAACATTTTGCAATGAACAGTTATAGAGGGATACTCATGATATAAAGAAAAACGAAAATCACCAATTACCGTGACGACTGTTGCCAGATGCATTCATGAAATAAATGTTCACCAAATCTGAAACATTAATTCACATCTTTGCCATAAAAACTTGCTAATCACTTACCCCAGTTTAAATCAACATGTTTTAATTTAAATAGATTTACCTGACTATTAGAAAACCCAATAAAATTTGACATGTACACAGTGGTACATGTATGTCGATTTAAAAGCGATATTTGTCAAAGTTCAGTTTTGTATTGGTTCAGTCGATACAGATGGTCGGTTATAACCGATCCTTAACACTGGAATTCCCAGTACTTGGAAACTCCAGAGAATGTATAGGCCTTCTAAAACTAACTAAACTTTAGCATGCTAATGCTAAATTTGTACCAATACTGGTGACTTTGAAATGCTAATATTCACTCGAAAAGGTTTTATTCACTTATGTGCAAATACATCAACCATTTTCTACAAGATTTTGTTTTATGACCATGCTCCCAACTGACCTGCCATGGTTACAGGTACTTACTGACTGAAAACATTACACACAGCTCTCAGGGCTGGTTAACACTTTATTTCTCTCCACAGTGAAAAGCTATCCAAAAATCAAGATGTCAAGACTATGAATTTTAATCTTTCAGGATCAATTCAAAAAGGGAAAATAATCCAGATATTGTACAGTTTATCACACAGTGAGTGATGCATGATCGCAAAGTATAATACAGATTTGTTTGTGGACAAGTTTGTTATTGCCAGTCTCTCAGCTTGAAAGCTTAGGTCATTGGTTATGAGATAACCTTAGGTCAACCAATCTTTGCAAACAAGTTATTTCGATCTCATTCATGTAGTTTGTTTAATACCAGGAGTACTGTGCTGTAGGCCCTACACTATACTCATGCGACCTGCATGTGACTGAGGTTTATTGTCATAGAACTCTTGAGATCCTAAAGGCTATGACTGAATTTTAACAGTCCTGGGCTGAGACTCGGTTTTTGAATGTCAACAGGGGGGTTTGAAAGGGTTTCGAATTAATGTTTAATGCAGTAAAAGAGCACCTTTGACTACATTGCTTAAATAAATGAATGAGTGAATGAATAATGAAGATATGGTTGCAGTGGCGGAGCTAGGGGTATTGGTCAGGGGGGCGCGAATGGTCTATAGGGGCGCTTTGGACACAATCTAAGCAGAGTGCCACCACAGGTTGGCGCGGAGCGTACAGAAAATTTTTAAGTAAAGATACTCCCTAGATCGCTGGAAATGATCCTTTCCGGGCCTTGCTACTTTGCAGATAAACAAAGAATAAATAGGTGTCATCGCCATTTTGTCAGAAAATTACACCAACAAAATGTGACAAATGTCAAAAGGTATTTGAGAGCGCAATAAAAAATTCAATAATCGCGAATAAGTAAAAAGTGGTAAAAAGCTGAAAAGGGCGCCAGCAGTCCATTTGAGACCATCAGGGGGGGGGCATGCTCCCCCTCTGACTGTATGGACGCTCCGCCACTGTATGGTTGCTGATCTTAACTGTCAAGTCTCTGAGTAGGACTAAAATTTATCTTTTGCATCTTTTCTTTTCGTCAGACTTTTTATCCCAAATTTTGCTGCAAATCACGGGGACTCCGGATGTCGTGGAAGGCAGCGGTAGGTGTCTTGTGCACCATAACAATCATTCTAGGCACATATCTGAAATACTTCGATCATCCTCCCGCGGAGGAGACACTAGACGCCAACAGAAACATGGATACCATCGAAAGACCGTCGTTTTTCAAATCTGCGAGGGATAAGCCCGATCGGGGCGGACTGCGAGAAGACCCCGTAAATCTTTCTAGTAATTTGTCACGGTTTGAGGATGAAAAGACATTTAATGGGTCCACCATTTTGGGGAAAGAAGCAGAGGTAGACCAAAATAATTCTGTTTCAAATGACACCGAAAAGGATGTGCCGAAATCAACGTCGGAGAAACATCATGGAATAAAAAAGTTTGACTGGGACGGTTGGATTAAGGAGAACGAGTTTGTAAATATCGGAAACACTTGGGCATACTGTGGTGAGTACATTTAGTTATATAATAATAATAATAAGAATAATAATAATATACATTTATATAACGCTTAATACAGTGATTCAAAGCGCTTTACAAAGTTGGAAAGAGACAAAGGAAACCAAGGGGTAAAAAAATAAACTAGGAATCAAACAGAAATGTTTTAAGTTGTTTCTTGAAAATACAAAGGGAGGGAGAGTCACGAACGTGAGTGGGAGTTCGTTCCAAAGAGAAGGCGCAGCGACAGAAAGATAGTCTGATGTACTATTTAGCTTTGAAGGTGTCTTGGTAGATCATGAATCACGAATATCGTATGGCTTTTGTCAAAATGAAATAGCTAACTGATGGGGGTGGGGGAAGGGTGAGGGGGGATGTTGGGTCCTCCCTCAGAGAAGCATGTAACTTTTAGAGGCAAATGGGCCATTCTGAGAATGCTGTGATTACAAAGTAGGTCTACAGTATACTTATGCTAGTAACAACTTTTGAATTTTTTTCTTGTTTTTTCGTGGGGGGGGGGGGGGGGGGGGAGGGTGTTATGGTATAAATGCATCTGAGGGTGGGTCATCAATTAAAATGACTGGACTATTTAGTCTAATACACCTATTATATATCTCAGGTCAATTTCCTCAGATGTGCATATACAACTCAATGGGGAAAACGAGAGACTTTTATGGCCTGGAAAGACTTGTTTACAATGAAAACAATGTAGTACAATATTTTTATGGCCAAATGGTGTTGAGTGTCATGTCCAAAGGTGCTCTGATTTTTCATTAAATATGAAGTAAAAAGAACAAATTTTGGTTGAGTTAACAACACCTGCATCATCTTAGCCTTAAAGTGATTATTCCAGAGGTTTAGCATACATACTTTAAAAGTGAATTACTTGAAAACCAGAATAGCTAGTGAAACATTTGTACTAGCACTCAAATTTTTTCTTGGACTACAACGTATACATATCAAAACCTCAAAATGTTTAATACAGAGATCTGTTTACTTCGAACATGCAGGTGAACCATGAAAATTGTTCCATAGACTTTGCCACAGTACACAATTGAATGTCTATCCATCTTTTAACCTATTCTGCTTTTAATCTTTTTTCTCGTATCTTAGATGACGAGGATCCGATTTTAGTCGGCAAAATTATCCTCTTTAATAACGACGGATCGTTAACGATGTCGTTGGTCATGAATACAACATTCGGTAAGAATTAATGGAACGATGTCGAAAATAGAATCATTGTCAATTCCAGTATTTAGAGAATCTTTCATACTCGACACACTTGCTTAAATTGATTATATATCTCTTTTTCCATTTGAGGAAAATATTTTACTATCATGTTTAATTGCAGGTCAATGGTCATCAGTATTGACCTCAAATATGCTAGAAAATCAAATAATGGTCACTCATGCTGCAACTTGTAAAGGCAGTTTTACTCCCACCCTCAAAGCATTTTTCCGCATTGAAACATCGAATTTAACGATTAATCCGCGTGTTGTCAAGGAAAAAATAAATGGAGATTGGAACCACCACGAAAGTACTTATCAAAGCTATTTAGCAATGCTAAAAATTTTGGGCCATTACTAATGACGTAATAAAAGACACCAGAAAAGTTACTAATACTCCTATATAGAGGCGGAATTTGATGTCTTTAAAGTGGAGTGGGGGGGGGGGACCTAGGGGTGTTAGAGGAGGTGGTGTCGACCTCGCCTTTTGAGAAATGTTTGTTGTTATAAAGCCCCTAAATGTAATAACGGTGCAATATTTAAAGGTTATTTCCAAGTATTTGTTGTGTATATAGGCCTACTTGAAAACGTACTTATAATATCTGCATAAAAGTGTTGCCAGATTTATTAAGCGACATAAAAAGTAACAAATGGTCAATTTTACCGTTAATGAAAGAGCTGGACGGAGCCAGATGACACTCTCATAGGTGGCAAAGGGACCGACAACTTCCTCTTGCCTATATCAGTTTTTGTATCAATGTTCAATTCAGCCAAGCTGGGATAATCTTAAAGGCATTGAAGACTCGCCCCAAACCGCGTGCGGCCATCTGAAAAAGTTAACGTTCTGTTGCTCGCAAATGACGTTTTGTTCGTGTTGCTACAAAATGCAGACAGTAATGAAACGTGATACCTTAATTGTTATCTTTAGCTGGACCTGAGATGTCCATCGCTGTATCGTTTGTATACTGTGCTGTGGGTATTGACTGCAGCTGTATGTACTGACCGTACACTAGTGGCTTATTATCGACGGTATCAAGCTGTGTGTGTATTTTCTGGGATCGATGGTGGTGTTTAACACTTCTGTTACACCTCATTCGAAACTAGGTCAAATTACCATTAGACATTTCGTTTTGCGCGAGTCTTCACACCCTTTAAAGGGCATGCATAGGCGTATATGGCACTGTCACATTGAAACTAGTAGAAGTAGTATGCTAGTACTGGTGCATTACGGATTTAAAGAAGAATCTTCACAATGGGTTGATCTGTCTGGTAGCCTGTTTATGACATAATATAAATAATTGTAAAAGTATCGCAGAGTTGTCAGTACTGCTGTGGCAGAACCAACCAATTTACCAACCGGATCAGATAGAAAAACCAACTCAAGGTAAAGGAAAAAGTGGGGGTGGGGGGGGAGGTAAGTGCCCCCTCCCAACCACCCTTGCGCCTGTGTAATCCCACCACTTCTCCAATATATTTAGTTAGTGAAATGTAATGGCCCATCTAGATTTGAACTAATTACGGTAGGTTTGGCTCTGCTAGTTAACTATGGAATTGAAACTATAGGGTTCTCTGATATACAGAGATATTTCTAGAATCATCAAAAATATGACCTTTGGCATTAGGAAAACGATTTACAATTATCCAAGGTATGTGATAGGTTACTGTTTAGCAGCAGCACCCTTAAGTGTTTGCAGTTTAGTCTGATATGTAATACAGTGATACTCAGATTACAAACAACAAGTCACATTGTTGAGTTATATGACACCAAATTGAACTAAATATTTACGAGAGAGTATAAACGTTAATTGCTTACTGTGGTAGTATTGGCATATCTCCAGCCACATTCAGATTTAACATATATGTCACTGCCTTAATCAGTCCTATCTAGTTCTGCGAAACAAGCTGCAGTCTCTGACTATGGATCATATAGAACATAGGCAGGGGGGGGGGCTGGGGGTGGGGGCTGCAGCCACCCAACCAAACATTTTTGTGAAAATTCGGGCGATATGCTGAGAATTTTTCGGGCACCTACTGAAAGAAGAATAATTGAAATGTGTTTTTCAATGGTTAAACTTATATTATTATTATCATTATTATTGTAACAACATCCTCCATAATTCTAACCAATATGGAAGGGTATTAACACGGAAAATGATTGTATGTTATTGCTATTGGTATGTGATGTAATAACAGATGAATGCCTATATGATATGCACATTAAGATGTTGAAATTTTGGTTATATTTTCGGGGGAAGTCCTTACAGCCCCCCCAAATCAAATTAGGCTCCTACACCTATGATGACGAATTAACATAAGATGATCACACAAATTCATAGCTAGCTGTTTTAAGCACATTTACTATGTTTTTTACTAAAGCGTGCTTTAATTTCGTATGGCTAAACTGCACCAGTGGACCCACGAACTTTGCAATCACCAAGCGTGTCTGTCAGAAAGTTCATCAAAATTGTTCCCAGCTTGCGAGCACTTTACGCGATAGTATTGCATTCATCCACAGGTTTTTTATGCGGGCTAGACAAAATATTTGACTTTATTTCTAATATCATGAAACAGTACAGATCAGGCACATGTATGTATTTTAGATCCTCTTGCAAGCAGGAACTTGTGAAGAAGCCATCATTGGCTTATCAAAGCTGCAAGCTGACCTAATGCAGTCTCTTAGATTCATATTTAACGTCCATAATTATGAATTGTCAATTGTCAACAACTCTGTAACTGGACGACATACATTAATCTCGGAGTGACTCGAACCGGGGACCTTATGATTGGAAAGCACCGGTGTTAACCACAGAGTTAACACTCCTGATAGTTCATATGATCCGGTTATCACCCTGCTTGAATTAAATATAATAGTTAATGTACATTCTTAGATCAGAAGGCGCTAGCTGTTATCTACTAATGATAACACAATTAAGATAAATACGATGTTGCACAATGTTCAATTAAAACATTCAAACTTTGGACCCTTAATTTTGTCTTGTACAATGGGAGCCTCATTAAGGAGGTTGAATACAGTACAAAAACCTGGAGCTTAGAGGTTCATCTAACATAAATCAGTTTTCATTATCGTTAAATCAAGCGCACAGCTATCAATATCTCTATGTGTATATATATACAATATGTAGATTATTACCATGGAAACAGCAAGGTTTTATAATCAGTACGCTGATTAGATGCTGAAATAATGAAAAAGTTTATTTGTTTATAACTTCATGAATTCTGTGAATAGATCACAACAGCGATGGCCTGGATCATGCACATAAAATTCAGGAACAAGTACTATCTACAGAACAGAAAATAGATTTCTTATTATAGAAATAAACTGCGTGACAAAGGTTCTTGACATGATCAGATATATGTCTGTTACCAAATTGTAATGAAATAAAAACAGCAGCAGTTTTAGCCTAACTAACAGGCATGAGCTTTTTCCGCGAATTCGTTGAATATCTGTGATTCCTTTTCTACCTTGGGGACAAAAAACTATTATCCTAACACACTATACCATACGCAAACTGGAGCCTATACCGCAATTTTTGCAAAGTTCCTTGAATTTTTTTTGCCCAACTAATTAACTATTAACTTTCATAGGTGCCAGCGACTCATTATCAATGATTTCCAGGGACAGGCTGGGCAGCTCCTGGGTTTCATGTACTGTCAAGCAGATCATTACATTAATATCATTTAGGGCAAAATTCAAATTGGTAACAAAAAAATAACCTGATGATAATTTAAATTTGGGAAAGATATATGCTTCTTTCTGGAGAGTCTATTACAGAAATTTGAGTTCTGTAATTTCATCCATTAAAACACATACCAAACTGCCAAAATATGATATGTTCTTTATGACTTATGAGTGAAATTTTATGATGCATGGGCATAATTATTGCTTGGAATATGCCCAAATATTGGATGTGTTTCCCCATATATATCAATGGGAACCAAGGGAGGTCAGTTTGGTGAAATCCGTATCTCTACTTTAAGCAATTTAGTTTTCCAAGTATATCAACAAACTCAATCGGAATCTTAAATACAAGAAATTCCTCTCAATTTTTGAAAAGACAAATGTAGTGAATGGTGAAAGTAAAGTGCTTTTATGCAGTTCAACATAATTGACCTGTCATTCTGGCCTTCTCACATATTTAGGAAGCAATTGGATGACCTACCTACCTATGAATATGCAAACATCAAGCAATTGATTATCCTTTTTCACCCCTTTTTCTTCCATTAATGCAAATGAAGACATAACATTGGGTACTATGGAGTTAAAAAGTTGTACACTATTACACAGTCTTTTTCCACATAACGTTTCATCTTTGTGGACTGGCAGAATTTTGATGACCTAACTATCTATGAATATGCATAGCAGAATTTTGATGACCTAACTATCTATGAATATGCATACCAATGAATATGCATACATCAACACATCAATTGTTATTATTCTCTTTTTTTCCTTCTCCCCAATGCAGAAGCAGATATAACATTTGGTACCGTAGAGGTTAAAGTTTTATACTATGAAACAGTCTTTTTCCACAAAACATTTGATATTTGTGAAATGGCAGAAAAGTTTGAAGACGAATTCTTTATCTGTCCGATAGCAAAAGGTAATTACAAATACTTCAAGAGAGCTTATGAGTAGGCCTAAGTTCTGGCAGTTTTTCACTGAAATGCTAAGTTTTCGCTTTGTCTTGTGAAATTCACTTGCAAACGGCGGCCTTCAACTAGCGTAAGAGAATCAGCCGACCACTAGCTAGGTTACACTTACGATTTAATATCGGCATGTGGAGTTGGATTCTATACTGCTTTAAAAATTCTGACAAGGCCATATCCCATATTTACTTTAATACACATATGATACCCTCCCCCCACCCCCCCCTCACCTCCTCAGCCAAACAGCAAGATTCATTAGGGCTGGATGTTCTTCATTAACAAGTTAGTATTGTTCTTTAGTTTAAGTTCAGAAAGTTTTTGTCCTACAAACTTTATAATTTTTATTTCCTGTCGTGTTAGTAACATATATAATAATAATAATAAATGAGACTTATATAGCGCCAAATAAGTAGACAAAAGTCACTGCTAAAGGCTTTTAACAAAGAAAGCAGATTAATTTACAAAAGAACAAGTGAAAAGATGGGTCTAAGTTAAGTAGACTTTTGAATATCCCATTATACCACATCTTGGTGAATCTTTGGTACACTAATTTACTGTAGTACAATTTTGCATTCAGTTATTACCTAAAAAGTTTCCTTCAGTTTAATAGTCCAAAGCAGTCCAAAACCAGCCATAGATGTATGTTATAGTAAGTTAGTATTGTATAGTATAGTATAGTATAGTATAGATGTATGCTATGTAAGTCTATCATGGTAAGCTAAGGTATTGCTAAGGTGTTATCTGGGGTTAAAGTTATATTCAAACGTTCTCTCTGCTTATTCTCACTCCACATCCAGGTGAAAAATATTACTTCAGAGAACAGCCACTCTCCAGTTTAATGCCGTCAGTAAGTATAGACAATACTATTTCTGAGGTTTGAGAATTTGAGGTCGTAGTCAATAGACTTTGGGTCGCAATTTGTTTGACAATTTTTCATATGAAATATCTTCTGAAATAAATTAGTGTAAATATGGTCGGGACGAGGTGTAGAAGGCACAGTCCCAAATCTAGCTTAGTGTTTAGCAATTGAAAAAAACATTCCCCCCCCCCCCTTTCATGGTTATGGATGAATGTTACATTTTTAGTTTTTGCTTATAGCTTCACACCCACTGGATCCCTGACTAGAACCCCCAGGAGTTTCGTGCACCCTAGTTTACGAAATGCTGATCATTCTGGTGAGGATGAACTACCATATTGTAGCATTAATATAGTCTATTTTCTTCTGAATAATTGAAAATGAAATGAAATTTCTCTTCATTCATATGTATCCCTCCCCCCCCCCCCACCTCTCACCCCCTCAAGCAAATCTATCCCCTCCCCAAAACTAAAACTAATAAAACAACAAATATTTGGCTAAGATGCCCAAACATATTTTCCTGGAGGTTTATTATTCTCAGATTCAGATTTATCTCGATACACCACTTGAATCATTAGCAAGGTGCAATTAACCTCCTTTGAGAGCAAAGGTGGTTTCTTACTTTACCCTAAAGTATAACTTAAGTGATATTCATGAATAAAAAGCACAGCCTATCATACAATTTCCATTAACTTCTTCTCATTGCAACAATTGTCAGTAATTTGTGGCAATTTAGATTATTTTGAAAGCTAACAAACAAACCTTCTGAAAACTTTACTTCAGTAGACAGGTGGTACAAGGTTATCTGATTCTGGTTGTAATCAACATGAGTCCATGGTTTGATGAATAGTTTATTATCAAGTTAATCCATTTAATCTGGTTGTCTGAAGGTCTCTGATGATCTTACTGTGTTTGACAATTAATTGAACCCCAGTAGTGTTTACCGATGATCACAAGTTTGCCTAGATTTGAAGAGCGGTAACAATAGGGTGTGTTGACCTCATGTTAAGGATGGCATTTGGTGTCGATATATGTTGTTATTTTACTGCAGTAGTACCTACGTTCTGCCCTATATTATGCAAATGAAAATGAGAACAAATTAATTGGGGGAGGGAGGGAGGGCATTGGGGGTCATTCTGTGCTTGGTGCTGCTGATGATGTTTGAATTATTAGTACATTTAAACTAAAGATTATACAATTTTGTTTTCTATTCAAGGTAGTGTTTTTTTTTAACTTAGTGTGTGGCTTGGTAGGGGGTTGTTGGAGGGGGTGGGGGTTGGGGTGGCATGTCATGTTATTTTTCTTAAAATGGTGTGGGGGAATTATTAGTGCAGTACATCTAAACCAACACTGAAATTTGCTTCAGTTAATAAAGTCAGCTAGATAGTAAGTAAATGGCAATGAAACAGTGCAGAGTAACTATAATCAAATATATGCAGCCAGCTTTAAAGGGTGTGAAGACTCGCGCAAAAAAAAAACGTCTAATGCCAGTAATCTGACCTAGTTTCGAATGAGGTGTAACAGAAGTGTTAAACACCACCATAGATCCCAGAAAATACGCACACAGCTTGCTACCAGCTTCGGTACACTAGTGTACAGTTAGTACATACAGCTGTGGTCAATACCCACAGCACAGGGTACAAACGTTACAGCGATGGACATCTCAGGTCCAGCTAAGGATAACAAGCTATCACGTTTCATTACTGTCTGAAATTTGCAGTGACAAGCAGAAAACTTCACTTGCAAGCAACGGAAAGTTAACTTTTTCAGAGCGCGGCATGCGGTTTGGGGCTAGTCTTCAATGTCTTTAATGTGTAAATCCCATCAATATATACAGCCAGCTTTAATATGTATACAATCCCCATACAGTTTCCCTACAGCTCTTTATTAGAGTGAGGGCTGATGAGAGACATTGCCCCTGGGCCACCTGTGCCAAAATATCTTAAGTGAAAGTATATCAATTGGTTGACTTGTTGGTATATTGAATAATTCAAATAAAATTGAGGTCTTTATTTTGACAGTTCTGCAAACCAAGGCTATTTCCATGGGAGCTTCTTGTTTTGTTGCCAAACTTGTTTAGAGTAGAATTTTTCGTATCTCGGCAACCATCTACGGGCTGCAACATGCTTAGAAAACAATGGCACTTATAATTCAACTACACAGAGAGTTATGTATAACAATTGGTAGATTTGCTTGAACGGTGACAAAATTTCAAAGACGACATAGAACAAACGTTTGTTATTATGCTACTTTTTTGGGATGATCTGTTTCCATGGTATTCATAATGTTTCGATAACCAAAAAATGTTGGCAATCTTCGATATAAAACATGATCATGGTGACGTTATAATTATTATTTTTTGTTTTAGTTACTTTATCGCTAAATTACAACTAGAATTTCTGATATCTTGAGATTCCATTCTAACCCCCCACCCCCTATTTCTTTGTTCTTTTTCTGCATTTAGGGCGAATTCAGCATCGACATCATGATGAAAGATGAGTATGAGAAGATAATACTGTGTGGAGCCTGCAAGTTTGTTATCTGATGTTTATGTGACCAGATACAGATTAAGTCAATTGGCAGCTTTCATCTTATTTCCATTAAGATGGAGCCAATATTTTTTCGCTCTTAAACAGTACAGTAGTTAATTCTTCTGCATCTATTTAAGTGTAAAGTAAATGTCCAAGCTGGACTCTGATAGATTTCACGCACTGCAGTACCGTTGCAGGAATCTTGACCAGCTGTTTTAAATATGGTGCATATACGGCAGGATTAATTTAACAACTTGCCAAGTTTCCAACTTTTAGTTGGAGGTCTCACAACCATTTTATGCGAATGTCAAATAAAATCTTGGAAGTTACAATCAAGATCATTCTATGTTTTAAATGATACATTTGATAAATTTGCTTTTTAATATTTTGTGGATATCAGAAAGCCTTGAATTTCACTGCAGGGTAATAGAAATGATCCCCTTTGCTAATTGTGTGGAAAGTGGTCCGTCCACCAAGAGCTATAGTGGTCACTCTCCAAACATCGTAAGTATTGTGGTATATTGCCAAGTAACAAATCAATGGAAACAATTTTTTCTTCTATGCATTTTGTTTTTATGAGAGTTTTAACATTATTTTTTTTTAATATTCATTCATTTTTTATATAAGAAAATTTATATCTATTCAACTTATT